>SZWC01004518.1:61927-72881 GCA_023375785.1 Penium margaritaceum | reverse complement strand
GGGGGGGGGCGGGAGGAGGACAGTAGGGAGGAGCTTGCTGACTCCTGACCTGCTGAGCTTGCTGAGGAGCGTGGAGTGCGCATTTGTGTTTTCCTGGAGTTCAGGATATCCTTTGGCTGCACCTGTGCACTGATTTCCTTTTTTTTTTTCCTATTTTTTTTCATCTACCTAATCACAATTAAACAGAGAACCTTGTGACATGCTGTACATAATTACTTGGCTGCATCGGTTGATCCATCTCTCTTCATAGCCTGTGCTAGATGGTTCTGTTGTTTGCCGTTCTGCTGGAAGATGTATCCCTCTCTTCTCCCTCTTTCAGGGCACCCTTGCGTACACATAAGCACTTTGTCTTTTCGTTGTTGTGCAGGCAACGGCCTGTCACTCCTCAAGAGCCCACATGCCAACATCACCCCAGAGGCATCCTGCCGACCTCCATCAGCATCAGCTCTCCCTCTCCCACTACCATCCACTCTCTCCCTCTCAAGCTCATCCGCCGCATCTGCACACTCCTCCCCATCAGAGACGTGGTCAATCTGAGTCTAGCGCTGCCGTCATGCAGAGGTGGAATGAAGGCGCACGCGCCGACGGCGTGGGCGGGCGAGTGGGCGAAGGAGCTCAACTGCCCTCTCTATGTGGAGCCTACGTGGCGGCTGCTGCAGCCAGGCACAGTGCGCCGTGTGCTGCTCTTTCCTCCGACCGAGTCAGCTTCTGCTGTTGCTGGGGGACTTCAGAGCTGCCAGCTAGATGGGGATCGGTCTGAGAGTGGTGGAGGAAGGAGGAAAGCAGGACGGGGAGGTGCGAAAGTGGAAGAAGACAGAGGAAGTTTTAAAGCACCATTACTCCAGCTGGTGCTGGAAAAGGCCAAATCAGGAGCACATGTGGATTCTTCCTTATCTCGCCTCCAGCATTTCCACCAGCACCTTCCGTTCATCGTGGAGCTTTGCACCGTGCAGTACGACAACGAAGGCAGGCCGGTCTTTGCCCCAATTCCTCATTGGTTCCCTCTCTCAGTTCTGTCTTACTCCCTCACCTACCTTGAATGTGCCATTGAACAGATCACTGGCTCACACCTCTTAGCCCTTCCCTCACTCACCACACTCGTGCTGTCCATGGCGGGGAACAACAGCGTGCCTGACCACAACTCAAGCTCCTCAGGGATGACCAGGTGCTTGAAAAAAGTTGAAAATCGGTTCGTCAAGCTAGCAGTCGTAGCTGGGAAGCTGCTCTGCCTGCAGGAGTTCCGTGTGCATCTGCGGGGCATCAGGTTCTTCTTCCCCCTCAAAGACAACACCCCCCTTTCAAAGTTCGCACTTTTCCAGTCACTTCGTGTGCTTCACATCAGCAACCCGACGGTTGGAAAAGTGAAGTCCTCCGTGAATCTCTACCACCTCGCCTATCTCCCCTGTCTTGAAAGTCTGACCGTGGAAGCGGACTCACTCGCACCTCCTGGCCAGGTGCTTGCCCCCCTGAAGGCCCTCAAGAAATTCAAAGCATCAATCACAGGCGGATGTGTTCTGCACCTCCTGCTCTTCCCCCAGCTCCTTTCCTTTGACCTGACGCTCTGCCATATTTGCGGACCAAACTGTGGCCAGACTGAGGTTGACTTCCAGTTCATTGGTGCGTTTGAGAGTGACATGCCGAACCTCACATCCCTTAAGTTCAGTCTCATAAAGTCGAGGGGCTGCTTTCCGTGGGATGCCGTTGCTGACCTGAGAAATTTGCAAGACCTGGACATCTTACTGGACTGGTTTGAGCCTCCCGAGAATGTGCCCCTCCTCTCCGTTCTCACCCGACTCACGCGGCTGTCCATCACAGAGTCCTTGAACATATCCGCCATGGCAAAGGGGACTCTACGTCCCCTCATGCACCTCAGGCAGCTGAGACTCTCAAGAATCATCGTGCCTGATGTCATTGCTGATCTCAGGATGCTGCCAGAGCTTGAGGAAGTTGTGCTTCATGGCTACATGCGGAAGACATCCAAGTCATTCACGGATTACTTGGATGTTGGCGATGACTTGAAAGAGCACGCCTTGGTGGCAAATTCCCTGCCCATGCATGACGACACTCTTGTCTCTGCAGCCAAGTCTTTTGTGGATCCGCGATGGGAGGCGCATGAGTACGTGCTGCACTGTGGCAGCATGACTAAGATCAGATCGTTTGAACTCATTCTCAGAGATGGACTGAACTCGCCGCCGCTGGTGTTGGATGGAAAGCTACCAAACTGCCGCTCTCTGAAGCTGCAGGCGGCGCGTGTCGACGTGCCCTCATGGGCGGCTGGAGCCCCAAATGCCCTCACCTTCTCCCTTCACTGCTCTGCAGCCTCCTGCGTCGATTCGCCGCCTCCCGGTAGCTTCTCACGTCTTCTCCATCTGGTGATCGAGGGAGGGCTGGTGAGGAGTGTTTTGGAAGAGTGGTGTTTTCTACCGAGTCTGCTCAGCCTGGAAATCTGTACGGGAGTGCGACTCGAGGTTTCCATAGAGGTGCCAAGAGATGTGAAGGTTGTTCTCACTGCTGAGGTTACTGATGGCAGTGGATCTGTGCTGGGTGGGTGGGCGGCCATCACTGCTCCTGCTGCTGCTTGTGCTGCTGACGTCACCTCAGAAAACGGGGATGTGAACTCGGGGGAAAACCGGGTGCTCAAGTATCTGAAGAACTTTGCAAACGCACGTTGGAAGCAGAAAGAAGAGCAACGTGTCCGCTTGCGCAAGTTAACCCTCGACTGTCCGGATCTTGTTTACATCCCACCAGCGTTCAGCCTCCTCACGTCACTGGAGGACATCCATGTCCCAAGCCAGTGGACGTCATGCGACGAGCTCAAATGTCTGCCTGCGTCCGTGCATGCTGTTGAGCCACGGCCACGCAATTGGATGTCTACGAAGCTGGCAGGGGTTTGTGCAGCTATAGATGAGCACATCAAACGTAGAGTGTCAGAGGAATGAGCATGAAGGTGCAGTACGTAGTGAGGCATGAATGAGGCTGAAACTGTTTTGGTCGCTGGAAATGCATGGACAGGTTTTAACCTCTTTCTCTTGTACATACTCTCTTCCAGGTTTGCAAATGTTTCTGCTCTTACCTCTCATTTGTTACCATTTTTCACATCTTTTCTGGCTGGTCATATGTCAGCCAGCCAGTGTGAGCCAGTGTATTCTGCCGGAATGGCTTAGTCTCTGATGAAATACCAGCCCTTCAAGGTTAATTTGAAGCTTGGGAAAGACGATAATTGTTTTGTTTTAATGTGTTCACATGTGCACAAAGGAAACGGCAAGGTGAACAAAGAACGTAACGAAGGGCAGGTGTTCTAGCATGTGACGCGAAAGGGAATGTGGAATTTTTGCTGAGCATACAGTGGGATGTTTTGTTTAGTGAAGGAGTTGTGTTTTCCAATATGGTCATATCCATGGGTTTCGATGGTGGGCCGTCCACTAGCACAGTTTGTGTGCCAACACTTGGATTTACATAAAAACAATCATTATTTGACACTCTTCCCACCCTTCTCTCTTCTTAGCATAGCCAAAATGTTATTGTGACTTCATGGCAAACGATATTTGGAAGAGAGAACTCAGACTTGCAGAAACGAACAGTCAACAAAGCAGAATGTTGCTCCTGAAGTGTAGTTACAACAGTTGAAAGGAGTACCTAGTTTGTGGAGCCAGTTTTGCTCTACGATATTTCCTGCAGTTGTAGAGGAAGACAGAGCAGAAGATGCTGACCATGTTTGCACATGCGCCTGCAGAACTGTTTTCTCTCACATGGGTCAGACGTTAGGTACAAAGCGGAAAATTTATGGATTCTTCGGGCTTCCCAAAAAGTTGTGTAAACATGAAAAAAATCATGCGGCACCCTTGATTTTGGCCACTCGTGCAGACTTTTTTTGTGGAACCATCCCCTCATGAGGGTGTCCACCGTCTTCTGCGGTACGCATGCTTCTACAGCATTCAACATCTCTTAATTTCAAACCTCTAGCCTCATCAGACTGCCATCGTCAGCTTTCATATTGTTCCCAATTTTAGTGCACACACAATTTGGCCAGCATCATGGAAGCACATGGTCATGCATGTTAGATAGTGTGAAGAAATGCAAATATCACACCTAAACTCTCTACAGGCGCAACTAGGATGCAACTAGGGCACACCTAAAATGACCTAGTTACACCCTTTTTACACCATAATTACATCCTAGTTGCGCCGTCGTTGTGCCTTAGTTGCACCCTAGTTGCTTCCTACTTGAGCCCTATTTGCAACCTAGTTAGGTCACAGCAGCGTCCTAGTTGCGCCCTCGTTGTACCCTAGTCACACACAGATAGAACCCTTGTTGCACCCTTGAAAGCCTTTGTTTCGCCCTAGTAACGCCCTATTTTCGCCCTAGATTTTTCCTCATTGCGCCCTATTTCTGCCCTTGTTGCACCCTAGTTGCTTTCTATATGCGTCTAGTTGCACCCAAGCTACACCCCACTTGACTAGTTGTACCCTTCTCGTTCTAGTTGCAAATTGTTTGAGCCTTAGTTGCGTCCTAGATGTGCTTTAGTTGCGCACTAGTTACAACTAAGTTTTACCCTAGTGGAAACCTAGATACGCACTAATTGCACCCTATTTGTGCCATACATGCGCCCTGGTTGTGCCGTAGGTACTTCCTAGTCGCTGCCTGGTTGCTCCCTAGTTGGGCCCTTATTTCATCCTAGTTGTACCTTGGCTGTAACCTGGTTACATCTGAGGTGCGCCCTAGTGTTCCCTAGTTGTGCCCTCATTGCGCCTCAAATGTGCCCTGATTGCGGCCTAGTTGGCCCTAGCTGCAGCCTTGTTGCTTCACGGCCGTGTCGTAGTTGCGCCCAAGTTACACCCTAGCCGCACACTGATTGCGCCTTGTTGCACCCTCGTTATGCCACTGTTGCGTCCCAATTGAGCACTAGTTGTGCCCTGGTTGGACGTGACTGGTGCACAACTTGGGAGCAGCTAGGATGAACGAATGGTGCACCTGTGGTGAAACTAGGGAAGAGAGAAACCAGGAAACAAGTAGAGCCTAACTACGGTGCAACTAGGGCACAACTAGAGCGCTCGTAAGGTGCAACTAGAAAACAACTAGAATTTAACGAAGCAGTGACTGAGACACAACAACGACATACTTAGGACATAATCAGGACCCAACGAGGGAACTAGGCCACAACACGGAGGACACTATGGTGGAGCATGAGCACAGGTTGGATGAATCCATGATTAAACTGGAGAGCAACTAGGATGTAACTAGAGCACAACCAGGACAAAAATAGTGCTTAGCTAGGACGTGATCACGAGACAACAAGGCCGGGATTGAAACGTAACAGTGTGTATCTTAGCTGCAACTTGTGCACAGCTATGGTGTAACTATAGCACAAATGTGGCACAACTCGAGCACACCTACAGTGCAACTAGGATACAACAAGGGTGCAACCTGGCTGGAGCTAAGAAAACCAGGACGTTACTAGGGTGCAACTAGAGCACAACAGAGAAACAGCCAGTGTACTACTAGGATGCAAGTAGGGTGCATGTAGGGCATGACTATGGTGCAGCTACGGTGCAGCTAGAGCAGATATTAGGTGCAAGTGGTTTACAAATACTGCACAACTAGGGCGTAAGTAGGATGTAACTAGGACCCAGGGTGCAACTAGGCCACAAGCAGGACTTACGTAGGGTGTAAGATAAGGTGAAACTAGGATATAACAAGGCTGCAACTAGGGACGCAGCTAAATGAGAAGTGATGGACTATGAAGGAGCACAAGGCTGTAAGTCTGGCATACGGTGAGTGCAAGTAGGCCTCGATAAGGGCACAAATGGGACACAAATATAGTTCAGCTAGGGTACAACTAGGACTAAAGTAGGATGCCTGAATACACTCGGAGAATGCATGTAGGACACAGGTACAACGCAAGTAGCGTACAAAATTTTGAGGGTAACTAGAGAACACCAACGGCGCAACAATGGTGTAACTAGACCACAATGAGGATGCATCTAGGACAAAACTATGATACCACTAGGATGCAAGAGCGGTGCAACGAGGGTGCAACTAGTGCACAATCAGAACCAAGCTAGAGCGTAACTAGGATGAAACTGGAGCCCAACAAAGGAACACCTGAATATCAATGAGGGTGAAGCTATAGCAGACATTGTGCACAACCAAGGTATGAAATGATAAAAATAAGATGAAACCACGGTTTCATTGTAGTATAACTATGCCAAAAGTGTGGCATCATCCGAGCGCAACGACGGCCCATCCAACATGCAAGTAGGTTCAATAATAACCAATCATCCAAAAATCCATACAATTAAATATAAGTGTACATTTGTCCAATAGTACATCTAAGGTTTCTAAGAAGTAGCAGAATGACAATCGACAAGGGTACATATATGGATTACCCACGAAATTTGATTGTGTGTATGCCCTATCCGGCGATCGGAAGAATATTAACATCTTATCCGGCATTCGGAAGAATAACACTCCCCTACCCACTGGCCTGAGAATATTTACACTTTATCCGCAAAAAGCGAGAAATCACAGCATGTCAACGTTGCATGCCATGGAGCGTCGACGTGCTGACGTCATCTTTTTTTCAACATTCACAAACCCCTCATTTGAGGGGTTTGTGAATGTTCGTGGGGGAGGTTTGCGGATGGTTCGCATGGGGGGTCCGAGACTCCCCATGCGTTGAAAGGGAACCTGCTGGGCCCCGTTACCGCGGGGCCCAACAGGAGCCCGCGCAAAAATAAAACTCTAAAACCCCGAATGTAATTCGGGGTAGGGTTTGACTAAGGTTTTCATGTGAAACAGTTGGGGTTTGCGAGTTAGAAAAAACAAACAAAACGAGTGTTTTCGCTCGAACTGAAAAATGGGCGTTTTCGCTCGATCGCGATCGAGCGATGAGCTCTTTGTTTTTTTTTTCACACGCAAACCCCCTAGTTTCATGTAGGGTTTTATGTTTTGCACGGGCTCCGCCCGCGCAAAACATACAAACCCCTAAATCAAACTAGGGGGTTTACGTGTAGGAAAAAAAGAAAACAAAGAGCTCATCGCTCGATCGCGATTCTCGCGTGGGACTGAGAGTCACGAGGGGGGTCGACATGCCCCACCTTGCTTCGCTCGATCAGCAATGCATGCTGCTGATCGAGCATGGTGAGGCGAGTAGGCAGGGCAGTTTTATTTTTTAAGTNTTCGCATGGGGGGTCCGAGACTCCCCATGCGTTGAAAGGGAACCTGCTGGGCCCCGTTACCGCGGGGCCCAACAGGAGCCCGCGCAAAAATAAAACTCTAAAACCCCGAATGTAATTCGGGGTAGGGTTTGACTAAGGTTTTCATGTGAAACAGTTGGGGTTTGCGAGTTAGAAAAAACAAACAAAACGAGTGTTTTCGCTCGAACTGAAAAATGGGCGTTTTCGCTCGATCGCGATTCTCGCGTGGGACTGAGAGTCACGAGGGGGGTCGACATGCCCCACCTTGCTTCGCTCGATCAGCAATGCATGCTGCTGATCGAGCATGGTGAGGCGAGTAGGCAGGGCAGTTTTATTTTTTAAGTCGCTGGGCAGGGCGTCAATATAATTTGTTCGCTGGGTAGGGTGTCACCAACCCCCTCGCAGATTGGGTAGAAGGGTTATTATGCACAATCGACAATCGTCTGTTGAAGTGATTTCACAACGATGTTAATAACTACTCATCCATATCGAAGCTCCTAAGAAGCATGTCTACAACCAAGTACTCCTAAAAACGTTTCTGACCTTGATATTGTACAAAAAAAACTTGGTTGTTGTTGATGTTATCTGATGTACAATATTCATGGGGCAACTTTCCAGGGTTTCCGATCCAAAGGACATGGTACGGCTAGGTCAAACTTAAGGTGCATAGGCACATAGAAGCTACTCAATCCCTTCGTGGCTTGTAGGGTTTGTCGAAAGCAGGCTGGAGCCCCAAACCAAAGTCTCACATCATGGCTTCACGAAGAAATTTGTTTTGCATCTACAACCATCGCGCTCACAACTCTCAAAATGCGACTTTGGTCACTGTTCGATCGAGTCATTTGGCCACATCATCGGCGACAGACGATTCACCATGGACCCAAAAAAGGAAGAGAAGGTCGCTGATTGGCCAACACCAACCAATATTCCGGTCGTCCATGTGTTTTTGGGATTCTGCAATTACTACCGTCGGTTCGTAAAAGACTACGCCTGAGTTTCAAAGCCGCACCATGATCTCGCGCGTAAAACCACGAGTGGAGTTGGGGAGACACCAAATAAGAAGCGTTCAACTCTTTGACGAACACTCTGACCTCGGCGCTAGCCTTATAATTGGAGGATCCAATAGTGACTTACGTATGGCCACCAACACATCCGATTGAGCAATCGCGACCGTTCTCCTCTAAGACAACGACACTAGAGAACAACCAGTTGAGTACATGTCCCGAAAACTATGCGAGCAGGAACTCAACCATACAATGTACATGTGAGATGCTCGTAGTGTTGCACGCGTTCTTAACATGGCAGTATTACTTTGAATGCATCGTCCGCATCGACCACCACACGCTCAAGCATCTCAAGACTCTGCCAAATCGGAACCGTCGACAAATTCGATGGATGGAGTTCCTCGATCCCAACTTTGTTTACAACATTGATTACTGACCTAAAAAAAACATCCAGGAGATGCTCTCAGTCGGCGACCAAACTTGATGATCCAGATCAGCACACTTCTCGTCGGAACCCTGTACCTCGCAAGGCTGTTCGTGAATGGTTACAAGGAGTCTGATGACCCGAACTGGCAACAGTAATTCACTCGCTAGGTCGTCCTACCACCGAACGAGGGCTTGCGACAGATGCTATTAGAGGAGTGTCACGACACCAGCCCAGGTGGAGACTGTAGCGAGGACACGACACTGAAGAAGCTCGCAACGTATTACTGGTGGGATAAGATGCAGACCGACCCGGCAGCCTTCTGTAAATCTTGCGACACCTGTCAACGGTAATTTCTCGTCGCACGAGGCCACCATGACTACTCCAACCTCTCCTTGTTGTGTCACAGTCGTGGGTCGACATCAGCATGGATTTTGTGATGCGATTGCCCGCCACCCCCTATGGTTATGACGCCATCCTCATAGTAGTGAACATGTTTTTTAAAAGAGTCGCACTTCATTCCAAGGATGACAAGCGTCACTACAAAGGGAGCATCATGTCTACTTGTAAATCAGATCTTGTGGCTACACGGCGTGCCATATACCATCATCAACGACAAAGAAGGAAACTTCCCTAGTCTTTTTTTGCACGGACCAATGACACATTATGGTTGTCAGATCCAGCTATCAATGGCATTCCATTCTCAAACCGACAGGTAGATCGAGCGGACCAATCAAACCGTCAAACAACTCCTCCGTACTTCATGTCAGTCGCACACCACTAATTGGGCAACAAAACCACCAAAATTGCCTGCTCGACTCGTTTGACATCGCAACAATGACGTGTTCAGCGCTGACGATCGTGTCCTACTGAGCTCAACGAATTTCGAACTCTGTGGAAAAGACTTCGCAAAGCTCAAAACCAACTAGTTGGGTTCAAGCAAATGCAAAACCCTGTTGTCACTCGACTTAGCCTGCCTGACAGAATGACGATCCACCCTGTCTTCTACATCAGCAAGCTCAAGCACTACGGAGACCCGAGCGAGAGCTTTCCCGATAGAGACGTCGCTCCTCTGCCTCCTCTTCAAGTAGACAAAGATACAGAGTACGTAATTGAAGACTTCCTCGTACATCGACGTCGTGGAAGAACGAAAAAGAATCTGGTCAAGTGGCCGGCTACGACGCCGCGCACAACAGCTGGTAGGGCTGTGACAGCCTCCGAGATGTCAATCACCTGACGGTTACTTCCGCAGCCAGTAATTGTTAACGCGTTGGAACAACGCGATTAAAAAGGGGGGGGGATGTTACGTCCCTGACGTACACGAGTCCTTAAAATCTGGGAGTGGGCATTTTGGTCCTTACGTTAATGGCCCACTGTTCGTAGACCTCAGGATTTTTACGTCATTTTGCCGATGGCATTTTGGCTACGTGACGCGACCTCCGGTGTTCCGTTTCCCAAGCATTTGACAATTTTGACCACTTTCCATAAGGGTCGACAGAAGCATTGCAAACTGTATTGATGTTTTCGATAATGTTGGGTCAACTTTTCAATTGTGCTAGATTTCTATAAAATTGCGCCTCGATATTCTTGAAACCTCCCGACTTATTGGAGGAGTTTCTTGAAGTGACCATTCACAACGCAACGTCATATGTGTCGTTCGGCTCGAGCACTGGACCCAACATAAGCCTCATTGTGATTCTCGTCATTGTAAACATGCGCTCGACTTGTTTGACACTTGTCGTTGGAGTACACCTGTTGCTGAACACGAATAATCCATGTGTCCTAATTTCTTGAATCGTCTTCTCCTCGGCTCCTCATCCTTGTGAACCATCCACGTTCTGCTTAGCGCAAGAAAAATGGTATGTGGTGAAAGCCTTGGAGTAAACGGGTCGATGGAAATTGACTTAATTCAACTGGTAGATGGTGGATCTCTTTGGGGTAGGGGGGTGTCTTTTTATCTTACCAAAACACTCAGGTGAAGGAAGAGGGCCCCTTTAGATCCCTTAAGTGCATACAGCGGCGAAGGCGCCAACAACTTGAGAGGGCGGTTCGAAAGCCAGTTTAGAGCCTCGGTTGTTGGCCACCGTCGAAGCGCTCTCGCTCACAAGCTACGCTGCTTTGCTGTGCACATGACGATGACAATGCTGATGAGTCACCACACCAGCATGATGACCATGCTGGTGTCACCACACCAGCATGATGACCATGCTGTTGTGGTGTCGTCGGCACCGTGCTAACAGCGTACTGCTTCATTGCTTCATTGCTTCATTGCTTCATTGCTTCATTGCTTCATTGCTTCACCGCTTCATTGCTTCATTGCTTCATTCTTC
>SZWC01004518.1:8800-38616 GCA_023375785.1 Penium margaritaceum | reverse complement strand
GTGGCGCGCTGCGAGACGCGTGCGCAGGCGGGGGAGTGGGCGGAGGCGATGCGGCGGCCGGTGTACGGCGAGCCCACGTGGCGTGTGTTTGCGCCTGGGTGCGTGCGCCACGTGTGGCTAGCTGGCAGGTTCTGCAGTGCACCTGCGGCTGATGGTGGTGGTGGCAGAGGGCAGGGTGGGGTTGGTGGAGGTGGTGGTGGAGGTGGTGGTGGTGGTGGTGGTGGTGGTGGTGGTGGTGGTGGTGGTGGTGGTGGTGGTGGTGTTGGTGGCCGCCAACACGGAGACAGCGCAGCGCTTGTCTCTCCGTCTGAGAAGAGGGAGATGGCGTCTGGAGCAAAGGAAGGAGAGATGGTAGTGAGGGAGTGGAAAGGAAGTTCTGACCTTTACGTGTTCTGCAGCCACCTCCCACACATCCACTCCCTCCGCCTCCTCTTCGGATTTCCAGAGAAGCCACGCTCGTATGCCCCTCTACCCTGGCCGTCCATCCCCTCGCTCTCTTCCCTCACCTCCCTCTCCTGCGCGCTGCATCACGTGCCACCCTCTCATCTTGCCGCTCTTCCCTTGCTCACGTCGTTGGAGTTGTGCGAAGCAGTGGACTCGTCGGCAGACACGGACAAGTCGTCTGTCTGCAAAAGGCTGCAGAAGCAGCTGGAAGCACTTCTTGCCACAGCGGCTGCGTCCCTACCGGCCCTCCGCAAGCTCAGCCTCGTCCTGTGGCATATCTTGCTCCCACCGCACGCCTTCACACACTCCCTCCCTCTCCAAACTGCTCCCTGCTTCCCCTCCCTCTGCGACTTGTCCCTGCGACTCTGGTGCCACCTCGGCCCTGACCGACCCTTCGACCTCTCCTGCCTCGCGCTGCTTCCTTCCCTCGAGTCTCTCAATCTCGAAGTGGGCCTGCTTCTCCAACCGAGCTCGTCAACTGCGCGCCTCTCCCGACTCACAAGCCTCGTTGCAAATCTGGAGGACGGCGGCCACCTCCACCTCCAGATGCTTCCCGAACTGCGGCTGCTGATGCTGGAAGGCACCACCGACACCGACCCTCTCCACTTCCTGGGCAGTCTGGCGCACCACACCCCGCACCTCACCGCGCTGTGGGTGGAAGAGGTGTGGAACGCCGCAGGGCTCTCGGCGGCTGAGCTCCACGCTCTCAAGGACCTGAGGGAGGCGAGCGTGTGTCCGAGGCACTTCGACCCTCCTCTGATCCCCTCGTCCCTGTCGCACGTCTCGCGTCTCCTGCTCAGATCAGAGATAGAGGACGAAGCTGCGGACGACTGGGACTACGGCGTGCTGGCGTTGGTGCGAGAGCTTGCCCTGGAGGGCATCCTCCTGCCGGACGTCTGCCGGCGCCTGACTGCCATGCCCGAGCTCACGGACCTCCGCCTGAAAGGCTATCTGCGCCACCCTCATCAGCGCCGGCGCCGCTTGGGTCCACTTCCTGCTGGTTCAGTCTCCACTGCTGTCAGGAGTGCGAGCGAGGCAGCACAAGCACAAGCACAAGCACAAGCACAAGCGCAAGCACAAGCACAAGCACAAGCACAAGGACAAGGACAAGGACAAGGACAAGGATGGGATGTCGTACCGCATGCGACAGCGGGTGAAGAGCAGCCGAGAGCAACGCCCCCATCGGCCGCAGATGAGGTGGTAGTGGGAGTGGGAGTGGGAGTGGGAGTGGGAGTGGGAGTGGGAGTGGGAGTGGGAGTGGGAGTGGGAGTGGGAGTGGGAGTGGGAGTGGGAGTGGGCTCTGCAGACACAGAGTCGGAGCCAGAGGTTGCGCAGTTTGACTGCGCAGGACTGCCCAGGCTGCGACGCCTCGGCCTGCACGTCCTTGGAGGGCCGTTCCAGCCGTCTGTCGCGCTTGTGGGCACGCTGCCTTTGGTCACCCAGCTGTGTCTCACAGCGCACATGTTTGAGCCGCTCTCGTGGTCGCAAGGGCTGCCCAACTTGCGCACGCTGGAGCTNATCGGCCGCAGATGAGGTGGTAGTGAGAGTGGGAGTGGGAGTGGGCCCTGCAGACACAGAGTCGGAACCAGAGGTTGCGCAGTTTGACTGCGCAGGACTGCCCAGGCTGCGACGCCTCGGCCTGCACGTCCTTGGAGGGCCGTTCCAGCCGTCTGTCGCGCTTGTGGGCACGCTGCCTTTGGTCACCCAGCTGTGTCTCACAGCGCACATGTTTGAGCCGCTCTCGTGGTCGCAAGGGCTGCCCAACTTGCGCACGCTGGAGCTCGACCTGGCTCCGCTGCCCACGACGCTGCCGACGCTGCCCCGCGGCTGCTTCTCCACCGTCCGCCGCCTCGTCATCGAAGGCGACCGCTCGCGCAGCATCCCCCGCTCGTGGTTTCTGCTGCCGCGCTTGCTGAGGCTGGAGCTACGCGCCATGGAGACACTCACATTTCTGCCGGAGCTGTGGGATCATGCTGACGACGATTCTGACGCGGTTACAGCTCCCGCAGAGAAGGGGGAGGTGCAGCCGGACATGTGGGAAACAGCAGCGGGAGCTGCTGTGGCGGACGCTGCAGTGTACTGCGCTTCGCAGCATGCTGGCACGGAGGCTCCACAATATGTGCCTGAAGTTGGCTGCCCGTCCATGCTGGCCAAGCAGCGTCCGCGCCATGTTGACGCCAGTGGCCGTGTTGGTGTTGGTGTTGGTGCCGGTGTTGGTGGGCGGCAGCTGCAGGGTCTGCCATTGAGGACATGCATCCTTGCGTGCCCGGGCCTCACGAAATTGCCTGCTTCCTTTTCGATTTTCACTTCACTCGAAGTTCTTGACCTGTCTCTCTCGGCGAATATCAGACAGGTTCCTCCGGGCCTGCCAAGCGGTGTCAGGATTGTTCGGTGTTGACTATGTACACATTCCGCGTGGCGTCTTGCTCTTAGTCCCTCACCATGGTCTCGTTGAATGCTTTGTCCTCAATGCTGCCGATCAGAGTCAATTCCACATTGATTTTCATATATCATGGTTAACAGAATTCTGAGAAATTTTGAGGTTTTGAGCCATCATGGTGCACAGAATCCGGGGGAAAATTGTGGACACCAATGACTGGCCTGAACTTTTGAATGTAGTTACGTCGTCTGGCAAGTCAATGGCATTCTTTAAGGCCATTGTTCTCATGTTGACATGCCTTCCCTGAGCTATTCAAGTGTGATCCTGTCGCGTGAACAAGTAAAAGGGCCAATCACATATCTGAAACTTGCCCTAGTTGGGCCGTTCAAAATGTGAGTTGGCGAGATGGCAAACGCAAGAGTAGGGGAAATTGTTGAAACAACAACAAAGGCTCCACCCTACACAATGCTAGCCAGGCCAGTCGTATGATCTTTAAGGCACAGCATTGCAATGCTTTTTCCAGGGCAAAAGAAAAACACCCTCGCCGACGAAAATCAATCAAAGTGGTCTACTTAGCCGACCTATCGGACCATGTGTTCACCCTATTGGCTCCTGCACTGCTGATAGCGGCGTAGGGAGAAGCAAGGAGCAGCCAGAAGTGTTGTGATTTGCGACGTTCTTGTCGACTTGTACAGTTTATTGTGACCACTCGGTCGTGTCCATGCCCGTGTAGATTCCTGATGCGGACCTAGTGTTGAAGTTCGTTGGTCACTCACACATCTCTTCCCCTTGTCTCCACCCCCGTGCACACACCTGTACAGATTGATTGACATGGCCTCACCTGGAGAGACGCCAAGCTATCCTACCATGGCTGACATCTCGGGCGTGCTTCTTCCAGGAGTGTCATCTGACACTTGCATGACCATGACTTGATTCTTATGATGTGTGGGACAGATGCTAGGGCCCGTACACTTTAACTGCCGTGCCATGTATCATGCTTGCCATGAGTGTCTTGTGTGGAGCTGCATTACCCGGGTGCTGATCCTTGGGGGCCACCTTGCCGGGTTTTACCCGTGCACTGGTGAGTAGCCACCGCTCAGGTTTATGCCGAGCGGTTGGGCTCGACCCCCGGGTGGCGGTGTGCACTCGCTTGGGTGTGATGCCTGTGGCGAGTGCACACTCACCGGCCACTAAGTCTCGCTCGCTTCACTCACTCTCTTGTCTTGGTTGTATTGACCTAATGGAGGCAAGTGTTCCCACTTCCATGGCGTCGACAGCACCTTGCCCGTGAATGCATGCTCTCACATGCTTGTCCTAGGAAGCATCCTAGCAACTACTGGTATCAGAGCGTGTGTGATTCTCCTCCGCAGCTCATCGATCCTCGGGACACGTCGGTGCATCTCCCGCACCTGTGGCGTTCTTCGCCACTCAACGCCATCACAGCGTGTGACTCTCGTCACCGCATCCCGGCACCAAGCAGCAGCATCTAGCCGTACCTCAGTACCTCTTGCTGCCTCATCTACAGCAGGCCGCACAAGCTCTTCTGCGACCGCTCTCGGCAGCTCTTCTGCGACCACTCTCGGCCGCGCCCAGCTCAGTGCACCCACTCGGTGTACCTCAGCTCACACATCCCTCTCTGCCACTCTCGGCAGTCTGCGACTACTCTCACCTCTCTCAGTCGCGCTCTCGCGAGCAGCCGCCCGGTGCCACCTCTGTGGACACCGTAGATCACACCGGCCATCTTTCGTGCCGCGGCTCTCTCTAGCTTCTTCCTGAGCTGTCACACTGGATTCTCCACCTCTGGATGGGCCTCCCGACGAGGAGCTCGACTCTCCTCGAACAGCAGCCCGCCACGCCGACGACGGGTGGGAGGACTATCACCCTCCCTCTCCTCCGGACACAGACACTCCACTGTGGTTTCGCATGCTAGACGCTGACTACTGGCGCGACGAGTTAGCTGCACTGGACGAGCGGGAAGCTGCTGCACGGGAGGAGGAAATCAATCGCCAGGTGTACACACCCGACGACCTACCACCATCTCCACCTCTTCCTCCAACCATGCAACCGCCCACTGGCACACAGTCCTCCAGCCCGGCATCGGCCTCTCACACCACATCTACACCAGCACCTGCCGCAGCAGCAACTGCTGGACCGTCCTCTCCCCCTGAGGTCCCTGGTGTGATCCTGGTTCTTCCGGTTCACACCGACTCAGTTGGCTTGGCAGGTGCAATCTTGGACGCAGCCGCAGGTGCAGCAGCAACATTTGCAGCAACTGCTCGCGCTTGCAGGACACCCACCCAGACCGCGGTTGGCCGTGCTGCCGAAGCCTACGCCCACACAGCAACTTCGCTCACACTGCTTGCCACTGCAGCGGCCAACATTGCCACCCAGATCACGGCGGCGGCAGCATCTGTTGCCACTGCCGCCTCATCTGCAGCAGACTCCACCGCGGCTGCTGTCGCCTCCATTCGTGCATCCACCGCATCGGCAGTTCTGACCCCGACTGGTGTGCAGCGGGAGCTGACACCGCACGTCACCACCGGCGTTCTGGTCGCGTCGGCATCTGCAGCCGTGGCTGGGGCTACGGTTACCGGACTCCTGTGCCTCACCGTTGCAGTCGCGGGGTGGGTGGCCGTGCTGTTCTCCTCAGCGGCAGCAGTGGTGGCACCCCTCTTCACCTTGCTGCCTCGGTACTAGAGCGGTGAGCCACTCCTCATTTCACGCACTCTGCATTGCATCCTTCTACCTCCTTCCCGTCCTCTCTTCCCACGTTCTTCCAGCATGCCAGGACCAGAGGAAACCATAGAGGCTCTCCAAGCCGCCCTTAGTGAAGCACAGGCGGCACGCCCCAAGGCAGAAGATGAGCTGTATAGGAATAGTGAGGCACAGCACGAGCTAGCTACCACAGTGGCGACCCTAGTCATAGACCGCTTGCGGACCGTACCTGCTCTTGCGGCTGTTCTTCCCTCTGATGACACCGCGTCCGCTGACTCCTCTGTGCCACCCAGCGGTGCTGTTCCCAATTCCTCTTCTCCCGCTCTCTCAGCAGCAGCCTTAGCACGGGCACTCCTCCCCACACGTCAAAGGGACTTTGAGACTCCACCATCACAGTTCACATCCAAACTCTCCAAGCAGCCCGTGCAGTTCGTGCCCTCATCACCGCCGGCCCAGAGACCCTGCTTGACGACATTGGTACGTACAATGCAGACCCTATCCGCGGCACTCTAGCCGACCCTGTCGGTGCATACGCTCTCATCCGTCGCCACAAGACGGTCACTGGGCATGCTGCCCAGAGTGCCCTGACCGTCCAATTCAACACCTTGCAGATGCGCGCTGATGAAACAGCTGACGAGTATCGGGCACGGAGTCTGCGCCTGTTGCGTGACCTAGGCAAGGCTGCACCTGGTCCTCTATCTGCCTGCCTGTCCATTGTTGCTGGATTGATCCCTGAACTCTCAGACCTTTACCTCCATGTCTCACATGCGGAACTTGAGCGTCTTGCCTCCTCACCCCTCCCTGCGGACACCCCTCCAGGGATAGGGCCTCTCTATGACTTTACCGCCTCCCGTCTCACAGACTGGTGGAACAGTCTCTTGAACAAGCGCATGCACCGTGCTGCTCTTGCTGCTGTCACCACCTCCTCTGCCTCCTCTGCAGCTGCCTCTACCCTTTCCTCCTCCGGCTCCTCTGCAGCCTCTCATGTGACCCAAACGACTTCCCGTGGTGGGGGTGGTGGTTCCCACCACAGTGGGGGCCGGGGTGGCGGCAGAGGGCGTGGGGGTGGACGCAAGGGCAAAGGCAACTCCTCCGGTGCCCCCTTCGGCTCTGAAGTCACCTGCTGGAACTGTGGTGCTGCTGGTCACTCTGCTCCCAAGTGCCCAGCCCCACGTGACGATGCCCGTCTGGCATCATCCATGCGAGCTCATTGGGCCCGCACTGGCGTCATACCCTCTACAGCCGCAGCAGCGACGACCGTGGCCTCTCCATCCTCTTCCAACTCAGCCTCTGCACTCTCCACCACATCCGCACCGCTCCATCCATCCCCCTCACCTCCCAGTACTTGGGGCTGGATTCCGCCTCCCGGCGGACCTCCTTACTATGGACCCCCTTCCTCGCACTACTCAGCACCATCGTGGACGCGGGATGATGGGCCCCCATCTGATCGCTCATCCGACCGTTCCTCTGACCGCTCTTCAGACCGTCGTGACGAGGAGCGCGCCCTTGAGCGCCGCCTCGTTGAACTTCTCCACCTTCGTTCTCAGGGAGGTGAGAGTGTGAGTGGCCAGTGTCGTTTGTCTGTCCGTGCGTCTGATGCCACTCTCCGGGGTGCAGCGTCTGGTGGGGTGTAGGGGCACATGCCTGATGTTCATGACTGGATTGAGGATTGGCAATCTCACACGTTTCCCACATGTCTTGGCACATCCTCCCCCATGTCGTCCCGTGGCTCTGTTGCTATCTGCCTTGTCCTCCCAACTACACGTGCGGCTCCCGGCCTCTGGATCATTGATTCAGGGGCCACCCATCACATGACATCTTGTCGCTCCTCCTTTGTGTCCCTTGGTCCAGTTGGCTCTGTCCGCTCTGTCTGGACTGGCTCCGGCCAGCTTCTTCCTGTTCATGGCGTTGGTGTTGTGAAGTTTGTCGGCCCTGGTGGCACCGTGTATCTCCCTGACGTATTGTATGTTCCTGACCTGGAAGTCAGTCAGCTCTCTGTCACCACCCTTGATTATCAGGGCATGGACTTCTCGTCCAGTCGTGGCATTGCCTCCATCTCTCTGCGCTCATCTGGACATGTTGTTCTCCGCGGCATCCGCTGTGATCGGCTTTTTCGTGTGCCGCTGTCTCTTCCCTCGTCTTCCGCTGCCTCTGCCTTTGTCCATGTGGCGCCATCCCTGTCTCCCGCTCACGCTGCACTCCTGCATCGCCGACTGTGTCATCTTCACACTGCTGCCATCCAACGCCTCCTGCGCCTCCAGCCCGCAGTCGGTCTTGATCCCGCCACCTTTGCGCCTCCCTGTTCTACCGATTGTCTTGACTGTGCCTCGGGCAAAATGCACCGTTCTCCCTTCTCCTCCTCCGAGTCCACCACCTCTCACCCTCTTGACCTCGTCCATGCTGACGTGATGGGTCCTCTTCCCCACACCTTCCTGGGTGGTCTGAGGCGCTACGTGCTTTGTCTCACTGATGAATTCTCCCGCTACCGTTGGGTCTTTGCCCTTCGTCACAAAGCGACGTCACGGACGTCATTGAGGACTGGCTACCCCAGGCAGAAAGTGCCTGTCTCCGTCCTCTGCGCGTGTTTCGCAGTGACCGTGGCGGTGAGTTTCTTGGCCCCACCTCCCGTTTTCTTGAATCTCGTGGGGTCCGCCTTGAATGTACAGCTCCCTACACCCCGCAACAAAACAGCGTGTCTGAGCGTTGGAACCGCACGCTTACTGACGGTGTCCGCTCTCTCCTTGCTGCGTCCGGTCAGTCTCCATTGTTCGCCTTTGAAGCTATGTCCTACATGACGTGGGTGTGGAACAGGATCCCTCATGGTCCTCTCCCTCACACTGTCACCCCTTTTGAACGATGGACAGGTCGTCGTGTTGACTTGCGCCTTGCACGTGTCTGGGGCTGCCTTGCCTCGGTTTGGCTCCCAGCCGATCACTGCGATGGCAAACTCTCTCCCCGCGGTCGTGTCTGTATCTTCCTCGGTGACTCTCCCTTCTCTAAGGCCTGGCGGTTCTGGGATCCCACCCGCAGCCGCGTCATTGAGTCTCGAGATGGCCTGTTCTTTGAGCACTTGTTCGAACGCGAAGTCCCTCGCTTCTCTGGGCCTTCTCCTCCGCTTGGTCGGGCTGGGGGTGGTCTGTCCTCTCAACCTGAGTTCTCTCCTCTTCCCTCTGCGCGTCCCACGGCCCCCTCTCCTCCCGTCGCGTCCTCTCCTCCTCCCAGTGTGCAGCCTGTCTCTCCTGTCGTGCCACCTGTCTCTCCCGCTGCCTCTGCGCTGCCCAGCTTGCCTACTCCGCCTTCACACTCTTCTTCTCCTGACGCCGCCTCTCCCGCGATCTCTACACATCCAGGCACCCCCTCTGTACCTGTCTCTCTGGCTGCTGCTGTGCAACCAGCCTCCCCCATCCACACTGCACATGACACCTCCTCTGTCCCAGTTTCGTCTGTCTCCACGAAGTCTGTTCCACCCGTGTCACCCTACACACGCGGAGGCCGTCTCCGTGCTCTCCCTTCCCACTCCCATCCTGTCGTCTCTGGTGACCCGGGCCTCCGTGCCCTCGGTCTTGTGACCTCTGGCCTGTCTATCGCAGCCTCTGTTGTCAACCCCAGCACCGCCCTTGGCTACTCCCTGATTGAGCAAGAGTTTCACTCTGCTCTCTCATCGTCAGTCGCCGGGTATGTTGCCTCCTGCTTCGCCACAGCCGGCCTCTCTACTCTTCCACCCGAACCTGTCACAGTGCAGGCAGCACGTGCAGCCACAGACTCCTCTCTGTGGGAGCAGGCTATGAAGGCTGAGCTCGACGCATTATCAGAGCACGATGTGTTCGAGTTGGTGGATCTACCCCCAGGCTGCAAGGCCGTTGCGGCTAAGTGGGTGTACTGCCGCAAACTTCACCCGGACAACACAGTGGAACGGTACAAAGCACGACTCACTGCAAAGGGATTCTCCCAGATTCCGGGAGTGGACTTTGACGAGACGTTCGCACCGGTAGGCCGATACACCACTGCCAGGGCACTGCTCAGCCTGGTCGCTCAGCACGACTGGGAGTTGGAGCAGATGGATGTCAACAATGCCTTTTTGCACGGCAAACTGGATGAGGAGATTTACATGGTCCAGCCACCCGGTTTCTCAGATGGCACAAACCGTGTGTGGCGACTGCGAAAAGCCCTCTATGGGCTCAAGCAGTCACCTCGCTGCTGGAACCAAGAGATCACAGCAACCCTGGAAAAGGGTGGCTTCAGAATAAGCCCAGTGGACCCTGCTCTGTTCCTTAGTCCACCCTCACAACCGTTGGTCGCCATCCTTGTGTACGTTGACGATCTCCTCATTGCGTCACCCAACATGTCCACAGTCTCCGCGGCTAAGTCCCTTCTCCAAGCTACCTACAAGATGAAAGACTTGGGACCGGCTCGAGTCTTTTTGGGCATGGAACTCGAGCGGGACCGGACATGCCGCACTCTGCACGTGCACCAGGCTGCGTACGTCCGCAGCCTGGGGGAGCGCTTCCAGGCTCTTCTCACCGCAGTTCCCTCCGCCTCTACACCCATGACCCCTGTCGGGCAGTCGCTGCTGAAGTCCCAAGATCTCCCCACTCTGGGGGACAGGGTCGACGTCACTGACTATCTCAGAGTCATAGGGTCACTGATGTACCTGGCTACCACCACCCGGGCCGACATGGCGTTTGCTGTCAACTTCCTGTCTCAGTTCTCTCAGTGTCCACGAGAGCGGCACTTGGAAGCTGCCCTGCGAGTTGTGCGCTATGCTCTCTCCACGCCACGTGTCGGTCTCTTCTTCCGGGCACAACCCTCTCTTGTGGTCGACGGCTTTACTGACATTGACTGGGCACATGACTCTGATGCACGCAGCCACACAGGTTACATCTTCATGGTTGGTGGAACAGCGGTCTCATGGAAGAGTGGCAAACAGGGTTGCTTCGCTCGCAGCACCGCTGAGGCTGAGTATGTGGCACTTGGCGCTGGCACATGTGAGGCAGTTTGGCTGTGTCGTCTTCTCCAGCACTTGCGTGTTCCCATTCGTTGCATCACTCTGCGTTGTGACAATCAAAGCACCAAGGCCATTGCTGAAAACAGTGGCATGCATCACTCGCGCACCAAGCACATCAATGTAGAGCATCACTTTGTTTGTGAGTGCATCGCTGCTGGCATTGTCCGAGTTGCATGGGTGGACACACGGTCCCAAAGAGCAGACTTTCTTACCAAGGCGCTCAGTCGTAACGTCTTCAAAAGTGCCACTCATGCTGTTGGTCTCATCTGTCCCCATAACCCTGGTTGAATGTGTCTACACAGTCCTCTGTTCTCATGAGCTTGTATGTGTGTGGGGGTGATTGCCTGCGGGTCATGGGGGAGTGTTGAAGTTCGTTGGTCACTCACACATCTCTTCCCCTTGTCTCCACCCCCGTGCACACACCTGTACAGATTGATTGACATGGCCTCACCTGGAGAGACGCCAAGCTATCCTACCATGGCTGACATCTCGGGCGTGCTTCTTCCAGGAGTGTCATCTGACACTTGCATGACCATGACTTGATTCTTATGATGTGTGGGACAGATGCTAGGGCCCGTGCACTTTAACTGCCGTGCCCTATATCATGCTTGCCATGAGTGTCTTGTGTGGAGCTGCATTACCCGGGTGCTGATCCTTGGGGGCCACCTTGCCGGGTTTTACCCGTGCACTGGTGAGTAGCCGCCGCTCAGGTTTATGCCGAGCGGTCGGGCTCGACCCCCGGGTGGCGGTGTGCACTCGCTTGGGTGTGATGCCTGTGGCGAGTCCACACTCACCGGCCACTAAGTCTCGCTCGCTTCACTCACTCTCTTGTCTTGGTTCTATTGACCTAATGGAGGCAAGTGTTCCCACTTTCCATGGCGTCGACAGCACCTTGCCCGTGAATGCATGCTCTCACATGCTTGTCCTAGGAAGCATCCTAGCAAGTACACCTAGGTGGCGCCGGTACGTCGTCTGGTGGTGGACCACCTGCTCGGAGCTGACCGACGACTGCCCCAGAGTCCTGGATGTTGTCTGGGACCTTCTGCATTTTTTCTGCACGTAGGAGTTTATCGGTGGACTGGCCGTGGGCCCAATTTGCATGTTTTTGTATTGTGTGTCCACCGTTTGATGCCGGATGCATACATGTGACCAGTCCTAGCGTCCGGCTTGAGATTCTGCACGTTTGGGTTCAGACGACATAGCGTTCTCACTTGTCTGCGCTGAGTTACGGCCAAAACATGATTCTGGGCCGGTTTTAGGTAAGACCCTGCAGTGCCGCGTGCGACACCCGCTGTGCGCCGCGGCAAGTATTTATGTTGTGGACCAATCATTTGTCATTATTCTCTGCAAATGTTATTGAAGCATTCTGTCACTTTGACTTATGTCTCCTAGCCAGACTTTTGCCGTTGTGTATACGACCTGTGACTGTCGTCATCGTCTGACCAGGCACTGATGCCTAGTCTGTGTTACTAGGAAGCTTCCACGCATCTTCTCAAGAAGTTGCTAGGGGAACGCATCAACAGACTTGGAGCGAAGAGACGCCATGGACTTATTTGACCTAGGTTGCGGAAGTGGTCGAAAAGGATGTGACGGGGGGGGGGGGGGGGGGGGGGGGGGGGGGGATGAGGCTAGCTATAAGCTAGCTCCCCCACTCCTCGAGCTCCCCTCTCCCCCTCCTCCCCCCCACACACACACACACAAATATCTAATCACCATAGCCATGCCCCAGAGTTCGTGGCAATGTAGAACATGCAATACACACACCAGTGCTCTCATAAGCCTGTACCCCGTTCCTTTGCAGATCAATCTGGCACCAGGGCCATGTGCTTCCTTGCGGCCTCTTCAGTACGTTGCCCCCTTGTGTCTCCTCTGACAACATTGCCCCAACGCCCATGGAGGACGTGTCAGCCATGTTGTCGTATGGTTCATCAGTTCCCTGTAGGGAACGTGTGAGTACAACAAGCCCAGAGGTCAACGTGTGACCGTGACTCACACACCAACACTCCCCCATGACCCACAGGTGACACGCGCACGAGCGGTACAACCATACTCATGACCACAACGAGAGGCAAAACCAACACCTGTATAAATAAGAACTCGCACAACTGCCATCAGTCAATTCCTCCAGGCACATCACTAGCACACAAGAGGCCTATAGCCTGCACAATTGCCGTAAAGACGTTTATGTTGAGCGCTTTTGTGAGGAATTCAGCTCACTATTGTCGAGTGTCCACCCAGACAGTTTGAACGTCTCCTATTGTGTGATGCATGCCATCATGATCGGTGACTGTTTTCATGCTTTGGTTGTCACAACACAAAGTGATGCAATGGATGGGCACATGCAAGTGCTGCAACAACCGACATAGCCACAAAATCTCACACGTGCCTGCACCATGTGCTACGTGCTCCCTAGAGCTTCATGCCACGCACCACTGCTTCCTGCTCTTCTAGGAGACGACAGTCCCTCCTACGAGGAAGATGTACCCCATGCGACTGTAAGTGCCAGTGTCATGTGCCCAGTTACAGTCAGTGTATACGTCAACGACAACAAATGGCTGTGCCTTGTAGCACAGACCGACTCGTGTTGTGGAGAGAGCATAGTGCAAAACGCCGAGCGCCACCTCCAGATGTCGTGCCCGTGGACACTGGGAGAATTGCGTCATAAACTTTATCGTGAAAGCTATGTCTACGCACGTGGTGGTGGCCAGGTGCATGAGGGAACCAATGACCCAAAGGTCATTGGTGACGTCCACTGGCTCCCCTAGCTTGACAAATCCCGTGTCTTAGGCAGCCTTTGACCTACAGGGGTCATTGGCGTTGAAGTAGCGGGCACGACATCAAGAAGAGACGCAAAGGGCTTCCCTAGGCTGTGGACATGTGCGGCCTAGTGGACGTGGAGGGGACGCCGCTTTTAGTCTTGCTGAGCTCCATTCCCAGGAACACATGAGCACGATACAGATCTTTTGTTTTATAAGCAGAACACAACAAGGTTTATATAGAGTGCACTGCTGAGGGCCTGGACAAGGTGATTAGCAAGTCATCTATGTGCACGACGATCGCAACAAACTGTGCTGATGCCAGACTCACAAACAGTGTGGGGCCGATTGTCCTGCACTCGTAACTCCCTCCTTAAAGGTGGCGGTGATCTATTGGTTCAAGTAGCACGACATTTGCTTCAGGCCATAGAGTGCCTTCCGCAGTCACCAAACCTTGTCAATTCTGTCGGTAAAAGCTGGCGGCTGTATCATGTAAATCTCACCATCCAGGCATCCATACATTAACTCTTTGTTTATGTCCATGTGCTCAAACTTCCAGCCGTGGTGAGAAACAAGGCTTAGGGGTACACACGCAGTGGTGTACCACCTCACCGGAGCAAAAGTGTTTTCGAAATTCACGCCGAGAAGCCGAGAGAACCCCTTCACCATTAGATGTGTCTTGTACCTTGCGACTGTGACACCTAGTTTCATTTTGTGCTGGAAAACCCAGTGGAAAGAAGAAGCTTTACACCCAAGTGAAGGATGACCAGCTCAAAGACGACATGTTCATTAAGAGCGTCGACTTCCTCTTGCATGGCCTCCTCCCATTTGTGGGCGTCAGGCAACTCTCGTGCCCAATAAACCGTGTTGGGATCTGGAGCAAGTGCGACGACACCAACAGCAGCATGGCATTTGTTGATGCTATTTGACACGGACAACCGTGCACTATAATTTGCTCGTAATGAGGTATTATCTGAGAAATGTACTGGGATGCACAAACTTGGTAGCTAGGCGGAGGACATCGAGACCAGTGGGGGAAGTTATGGGGATAGGACACTACATGTCAGAGACAGGAACATGCACCTGGGAAGAGGGCGGAGTCACACGGGATGTATTAGGATCAGTGCAACAGCTGGCACAACAGCAAGAAGGAAGCCCATAAGACTTCCTCCACAGTTGAAAGGAGACATAGGTGTACCGGACGTCGGAGGTAGCATGGACAAAGGGACAAACATAGACAACCGAGGCATTACCGAGGAGGTAGGGACGGCGGTAATTTATGTTGACATTGGAGACAACAGGGGCGACACTCCTGGGAGTGAATGCAGACGAGGGATTGATGACTTGGGACAAGGGTGACCCAAGGGAGTCAGTCGGGAGAGAAATGGGAGCATCAGAAGATGACGACGACAAAGATGATAGAGGGAGAGTTGCCAAGACATGAATGGCAGTATTCGACTGCCAACCAGGTTGAGAGGATGAGACCTGGTGATGATCCTCCCGGTTGAAGGAGCCAGAGAGAGAGGAGGCAGGGGCACAACGCTCAAGGCCTCGGAGAAAGACGAAATTAAGGAAGAGAGTGCCGTGCGACTCAACAATGTAATGGCATTCTGGGTCCCAGGAATACCACGCCTTGGACTAACCAAAGTCATCGAAGAAGGGATACAAGCAAGTATGATGGGCCAACTTCCCATCGTGGGTGTCCTCAGAAAGCCACACGGTAATGATACAGCCCTAGAAGCGAGCCGGCAGGATGACCATGCCAATATTTGAAGGGGTAACAGACCGTAGAAGGGACCTGTGGAGAACACAGTTCCACACCCATGTCATGTAGCTTATTACCTCAAAGGAGAAAAGCAGGGAAAGACCGGACTCAGAGTGCAACGCAAAAATGCCGCCAGCAAGAGTACAATTCTAGTGCTTGGAGGCACCATTCTATTTGGGTATCTAGGGAGAAGTGAGCTCCACACCCACCCCATGGGACTTCAGACGCCGTGAGATAGGACTAAAGAACTCACTACCAGAGTTGTTTAAAAAAGACACGCACAGACTGTTGGCAAGCACACTTGGCTTAAGGAAGCCATGCCTCAAGCACAATACACACACCACTCTTCTTAAGAATGGAGAATATTCAGTAGTAGCGTGAGGCACACGAGGTAGCTACCTTGCCCACTGAGGGGGTCGTGAGGGAGGATTCCGATGAAGTTCGCATGAACAAGGTCAAGGGGGTGCAAGGACTGAGACTTAAAGGACGAGTGTCACACACTGCCATGCACCAAACTTGGTCCAACATTACTTGAGTAATGTTTCAAGTAAGGGAGTCCAGTGGAAGGAACTTATGCTCAGACCGCCTTTAAAAAAAACAACACATTGAAAGCGAGGCTCGAAATCCTGTACGAAAAAGCTAAGTCAAGGCCTACTCTTGATCATCTCCCTCATCAGTCTACGTGAGGAACTTTAGAAATGTCAGGTACCGGATCTGCAAACTCTGAGACCAGCTCTGCTCATCTCCGGAGACACTACGCATCCCAACAACCTTCTAAACAATCTAAACGGATCATTTTGACAAACGTGATGGAAATCGTTTCCTGCTTGTGTTCTTAGCGTTTACATCGTCTAAAGCTGGTAACAATTTCAACAATGCACTGTGGTGGGGCTTAGCTGTCTAAAGCCATTTTATAACTTGTTTTCCCATCTCCTCCTTTGCTAAAAAACTCCAACACAGTTGCTTTCACGAGCCTCTTTCACACTTGTCTCTACGGAGCACCTGTACCTATGTCTCAAGCCTCTGCTCTAAGCAACACCAACATCAGAGCCAAGCACTCGTCAACTCTAATTGAGCAACAACTCCATCCCCTTCCTCAGGCTTTCATCTAGCTTCCAACAGTGGAGCATATCCAATCGCTATTACCCAAGGCACGGTGCCATCTGTGGCATCGTCCGTGACGCCGTTCGTCGCGTTGTCTATCGCACGGTCACTGGTGTTTTCCATGGCGCCGTCCACGGTACCATTTTTGGTGCCATATGTGGTGTTTTCTATTGATGTGGATGTACACAATGTTTAATGAGCACCTGCCTCATGTTCTGTCCGATCGAGTGTAGTTGTGGTTGACACTGGCCGTTCACGTGCACGTATGTTATCGGTGATACCAGAGTTCTGGTTAATCACCCTGACTTCTTACACTCAACAGATGGTTTATCAGAAAGTGTATTCTTATATGCAAACATTTATCAGAAGTCATGAAGAGCAATTCATGCAACTAGAGCCCCGATAGACATTAATTGTATAAGGTGTTGCTCATTATGGATCACATGCACTACGTATTAGTTTTCTTTAGCAGACCATATTCATTTATATGTTCACTTCCTAATACACTTGTTGATTCACATTTTCAGGGATGAGGTGATTGGTCATATATGTGATACCAGGTCAAGCGATCGAGTATGTCAATGAAGCAACAACAACCAGATTAGTTGACTCATCTACACGTATGCCTATGGAATTTTTGGATGCCAAAGGGTGAAACCTTGCTACTCACGCTCGTCCTTGATTAAATCACCGACTTCTGTCCATTGCGCAAGTGGATGGTTAAGCGTCAAGCGATCATAACACCACAACTGGGTTGACGTCTTGGCTCCTTGTTCAATGTCACATTGAATTAGTTTCGTAAGAGCATGGACAACCTTACAAGGATTTGGAAAATAACGTTTGGTTTTGCTAGTCTAACCATTAAGCCTCTCCACATATATCGTGGTATCGCAAGCTTGAGCTAGGCCGCGCGAGGCAACTTCGACCACTTCACGTGGGTGTCATAAATAAGCTTGAAGGCAAGAGAGAGTCACTTGGTGAGAATTTTTTGGGCACTAGTTGTGTTAGTGACAAGCCCGCAAATTTCCTCGACAAGGATATTGATGTTGTAGTCAACATAGAAGTCAACTGCTATGTTATGTTAGTGTAACGGATTCGACCGAATCCTTGACCGACTAGGCCAAAACCGCGGTGCTTGAGGGTCTCCGACCCTCAAGCCATCCCATCTCACCGCCCACAGTCCCAGGTGACCCCGCTCGAGCCACGTGGCTCCTTTGACCGGTCGGCGTGGCACTCCCACGCTACACTCCTCCCCACTAGGAGTGAGAGCCGCCTCGGCATCTCCGGTAATCCCAACGTGGGATTCGAGCCCTGGAGCTCTGATACCAATGCAACGGATTCGACGGAATCCTTGACCGACTAGGCCAAAACCGCGGTGCTTGAGGGTCTCCAACCCTCAAGCCATCCCGTCTCACCGCCCATAGTCCCAGGTGACCCTGCTCGAGCCACGTGGCTCCTTCGACCGGTCGGTGTGGCACTCCCACGCTATAGTTAGACAAGATTGTTGATAAAATGGAGTGAAACAAAAATTAGGCCGAGGGTTTCGAATACCAGTGGCACATGCTAATGGACCACACTCCACTTTTTTACCAGGCTTTTGCAAGAGTGTAGGATGACCCCTACATTCAAAGTCAATGGAAATGGGAGATTTTGGTAAAGCTGGCGAAGCAGTCAATCATCTTCTCCTCATGTTTCTTTGCAAAACATGGCCTTCTTAAAGAGAGTCTGTGATATCCTCGAGGTCGACAACCCAAGTGCGTCCAAATCTCTCCCAACTAGTGATGATGACAGGAACATAATGGGTCTGATACTAGTGATTTAAGTCCTGGTGTTGTGTGCCTTCCCGACCTCAACCAGCATTTGTGCATGTGGCGTAAGGAGGTGGAAGATGTCGGAAAAAACAAGAAAACGATAGTGCTAAAGGAGGAAGAGGGAGCATGTACCAAGGCTGTGGATGAGACATGTGTGGTAGACAAGACAAGCGTGATGGCGGGAGCTGGTCAACATTGGGGTTAAGAGGGTGGAAGATGTAGGTGCGATCAATGGAGACTTGCATGGTTTCCTTCTGTACTATGATTGCTAATGATAAAATTTTCAATGTGACTATGGGATCTAGTTCAAGTATCGAAGACTTCTAGAATATCCTAACTCATAGCTAAGCCACATGCCACGTGCAATTGCATCTCTTATTGTGCACATCCCTGTGTCCTCCCTTTGACACCAAAGTTGTGGAACACAGTTCATGTCATGCTCATTGTTCATTACCTCTTGAACAATGTGTGTCATACACTAAAAATGTTGTAAGGTGTAGATAAGGATGAAAACCCATCTGAGGTTGAGCCCGCTTTGAAATGCGACGTTTTCACTGTTGGACCACCCTTAAAAGTTTGTAACAACCTCAAAACTTTGTAACACCCTTTCAACAATATAAAGGAACACACAATCATTCTATGAGTACACGCATGTCGATAATGAGCAAAACCTTTGACGTCTTGTGGCTGAAGGTGATTAGCACTGTGTTGGGAGGTGTGATTACTACGCTGGTGTCAAGCTCCGATATGGTGGAGACGACACTGCATTCGTAGCACTATACGAGAAGTTATGGATTTTATGGTGAATTCCCGGGTCCACGTCTACTGGGAATTCCCTCCTGTACAGGCCAGATAAATTCTGGCAACCAGTGTTGAAGCAGCCTAAAGAGCCTGGTGTGTAATATAATGTGCTTGCATGCGCAAGGGGGTTGCACATGCCTCTAGTTAGCTCTAGCAGGGAGGGGAGCTACCTACTACACATCACTGCACATCTATCCTGGTCAGGGAGTCCTCTAACTGACTGGGCAAGACTCATGCACCCTTGGCATGAGGTCCACACTACATCACCATCACCATGCATGGAGCCTGGGCCCTTCAACGTGCATGGGCCAGTCTGGCACGAGCTTCAGGAGGCTCCTGATCGACGGATCTGATGCAGCAGCATGGCAAGATCAACGGCTGTCAGAGGAAAGCCTGAAGAGAAAGCAACCTCTTTGAGAAACTTCACATGAAGACCTGACGAAGCTTCCTCAAGGAGGAAGCTTCTTCCTAGGGCAGCAGGGATACAAGTAACAACTTTGAACTACAGGAAACTTCCCGTGGAAGGAAACTTCTCCAAGAGGCAGCAGACCTGAACCACCTGAAGGAAGCTTCTCCTTCAGGTGGTCAACTTGCCAGGTCCACAGGTATAAAAGGGGAAGCTCCTCTCAGTTCACATCCATCTCAGCATTTTGCAAGCATTGAGCTCAAGCCTCCGACTCTGGAGCCCAAGACCAAGACTCTGCTGGAGATCCCTCCAAGGCCCCTATAAGCCTGGCAAGGCCTGCCAGCCTGGGTGGAGGCTACCCTGGAGGCCAGTCAAGCTGGAGACTGTGCCAAGACCCTTGCCACGACGGCATACAAGGCCTAGCAAGGCAATACCCCTCCGTGGGCCAGGAGCTGTGCTAGCCTAGTGTGCCTAGCTTTTCCATATACCATACTTGTACTTTGTATCAATCAAGATTTCAGTCCACAGTTCCCAACCCTTCTCTTGCTATTGTACATGCTACACTGCTGATCACCCAAAGATCCTACCAGCAAGGGTCCTAGCCTTTGCTGCCTGTCTCAGAAAATCAACATGGTATCAGAGCAGTAGGTGGTGCTCTCATCAATTTGTAGCAGTAGTAGCAATAGACTATGCTGGTGGTGGAGACATTCTCCACCAGCCCTGTACAAATATTGGGTCACAGGCAGAGGGGATGCCACTTCACGTGCGTGAGCGGCGTTCCACCTCCACAGAAGCACGAGCAGCATGGTAGAGGAGAACGCTCAGTCAGCTTCTCCTACACTTGATGACCAATCAGTTTTGTATGGCATGCGCATGGGCCAAGAGCAGGGGCGCCTTGTCATAGACCACGCACAACACCAAGCTGTAGCGGCACAACGCTTGGCTCCGGAGGCGCAACGTATGGCGCAACAAGAAGCCGCAGCACGTCAAGTTGTGGAGCAAGAGAGGGAGGCGCTGAGGTACCAGATTGCCGCTGAAGAGATCCTACGTCACAGGAGCAACTTACCCATGCAGCTCAAGCATCGCAAAAAGAGCAGCTACAACAGTTACATGTGGCTCACGCAGCCCAAATTGCACAACTTCAACAGCAGCTGGCATGGGCGCAACAGCAGCAGCTTCAGCAACAAGCACAAGTGCCGCACCCCTTTGCGGCACAACCAGCACCAGTCCATGTGGGAGCAGTACGACCACCACATGTGGCACAACCTGCGACACAAGGCTTTTTGCCAGTCCCACAAGTGACTACACAAGGCAAGGTGTACCAAGGCCTGGAGGACGGTGTGCCCCATGTAGTAGCCTCACTACATCTGCACAAGATCAAGGTTGACAAATTCGATGGCGAGAACGTTCCGCACTGGGCGCACAAGTTCAAACAAGCGGCCTATATACACAGTATCTGGAAGTTCTACAACGGGTACTACACGTCTCCGCCCCTAGGGTCGCTGTCGAGCGTGGTGGCTGAGTACATCTACTTCATCAGAGCTGCTTTCATGGTTCTAGATGACCATCTGAGTCCTCGCATCTAGCAGGCCATACGGATGTACGAGGAGACTGCTGAGCCAGCTCCCCAAGCCTGGTCCTACCTGCTAAGGACCTACATTTTTGGTGACTCAACCTTCAAATCCCACCTCCTAACCGAACTGTCGCACATCAACCTCAACGGCTTCGACAACATCGAGTCCTACATCAACAAAGCGCAGTCAGTTCACGATCAGCTCGGAGTGACAGACGCTTCGGTCTCGGAGCCTGTGTTCGTGACCTTTCTCCTCAATGGACTGACTGGGGACTGGGACGACGTCCGGAACATACTCAAGTTCAAGCATGAAGCAGAGCTCACAGAAGCATACAGTTGCAAAATGCTTCTGACTGAGTAGCGTGAGAGGCAACTGACAAGAGAGAAGGAAAGAATTCCGGCCAATGCAACTTACCAGGAAGTGAGTGCTACAGTGTCCTCTCCTCAGCCCTCGCGGAACAGCCAGTCCACCAAGAACTCCACGTCCATCCAGTCATCCACCCACTCTGGACCAAACGCCAGCATCCGTAGTGCTCCCGGCCAGAATGTAGGGTCACGACCTGCAGTTGAGTGCCATTATTATAAGAAGATTGGACACATGAAGTGGGAGGGCAGGAAAAAGATGTGGGATGAGGAGCAAGCAAGGCGACAGCAACGTTATAGAGCAAACAACTCAAGAGGAAAGTGGGAGAAGAAGGCATCTGGTAGTAAGGAGAAGCAGCCTGAGAGAGGCAAAAACAAAGAGGCTAAGAAGCAAGATGGAGACAAGGAGAAGCAGTTTGACTACACAGGATATTTCTTTCAGCTCTTAACCAAGCAGAGTGATGAGCTGGTCCGCTCTGCCTACGTGTGGTACCTTGAAAGTGGGTGTACTTCCCACATCACCCATGACAAGGCCTGCCTCCACGAGCTAGAACCCTGCTCCAAAGGCTTCATCACGGTGGCCAACAAGCGGTAAGTGCCTGTTCTGGGCAAAGGAAAGATAATATTGACTGGGTACAATGGTTCTCAGGTGAAGTTTGGGGATGTGTTGTACATACCTGACATCGCGGTGAACCTCCTCTCACTAGGGCAGTTGATGAAGAGAGGCACGCGAATCGTCAGCAGCGGACAGCATGTCACCCTTAAGATCCGTGAAGGCGAGACCTTCATTGAAGGTCACCTTCTTTCGCACGACATGATTGAGCTGGACTTTGAAGCACCAGCTCCAACAAAAGGGCCGGTTACGCCCTTCGCAGCAGCTAATCTCCACCAGATTTCTGGCACAGACCTCAGTTTGTGGCACAAACGACTCGTCCACATCAACAACCAAACCGTACAGACAATGCAGAAGCACGAGCAAGTCAACAGTCTTGATATCAAGGAAAGCAGCAGTAAGGATGCAGTAGAGCCTTGTGAAGACTGCGTGTGGGCAAAACTGCCACAACAGATGTTTCATGTGGCAACAAAGTGTGACGTCAGCCAGAAGCTCAAGCTAGTCCACACTGACATATGTGGACCTCTACCAACAGCCACAGTCTACGGAGGATATCGATACTTTCTGCTCTTCATAGATGATGCCATAAGGATGGTGTGGAGCTATCCACTCCGTACGAGAGATGAAGCTCCAGCATGCTTCTTCAAGTGGCTCGCAATGGCCAAAAGACAAAGCAACAAGAAACTACAGGTTCTATGCTCTGATGGTGCTGGCGAGTACACCAGCACAGGAATTTACAACTCAGCTGGAGGATCTTCGCATCGTACATCAGTTCTCCACGCCATACACACCGCATCAGAATAGCGTAGCGGAGAGAGCGAATCGTACGATACAAGAGATGCTGAAGTCGATGCTACTTGGTGCGCAACTCGACAACTCATGGTGGTCATTTGCACTACGGCAAGCAGTGTGGGTACGCAATTGCGTGCCACACATGTCACTACCACGCATGACACCATTCCAAGCGTGGCATGATGACAAGCCTGACATCTCCATTCTATGCACCTTTGGGTGCATGGCACTCCTCCATGTCCCAAAGGAGCGTCGGCGGAAGCTGGTAAAGAAAGCAACATGGGGAGTTTTTCTCGGTCAAAGCCCCAACATGAAGGGGTGGGAGTTCTACGACGTTGACTCCCATCACATCGTCACCAGCAGAGACGCAATCTTTTTTTAGAACCTGATACGCTCCGCCTGGGAGGCTAAACAATCGAGTGAGCCTGCTCTACTCCAGAATTTCTACGACTCCTATGTGGAGACGCTAGAGGAGGGAGAAGCAGATAGTGCGCCACTCACCCTTCTTGATCTAGATGAGACGGATTAGTAGCCGGTGGCCCCGCGTGTGGCCCTTGACGCTCGCCGGGACAAACGCATCACCACTGATCATGAGGCGCTTGTAGTACCTGATGAAAAAACGGAGACATGAGTGTGCAAGATGGTGCGCATGCGACGATGAAACCACGTGATGGAGCTGCTCGGCATCCAGGTCGCCTCATGAGCCTCCTACGACAGCATTTGCAACAAGAAGAGCAAGAGATCAAAGAGTCAAACATGGCGATTACAGCTTGCTCCATCTACAAGGAAGTAGATGACTTCCTGGCGGATTTCACCACGACTCACCTTGATGCTCTGGTCTCAGCAAACGAGCTACCGCCTGAGCCTAAAACTTTGAAGGAAGCCTTACAGGATGAGCATGCTGCAGAGTGGAAGGCAGCACTCGACGCGGGATACCAAAGTATTATGGAGCAAGGGACTTGGGAACTAATGGAGCTGCCATCGGGCTCTCGACCCGTAGGAGTGAAATGGGTCTTTCACGTAAAGACGAAGGCCGACGGGAGCATTGAAAAGTTCAAAGCTTGTCTTGTGGCAAAGGGGTTCACACAAGTAGAGGGGAAAGACGTTTTTGACACCTACGCTCCCGTGAGCCGCTACACCACTGCCCGCATCATGCTGGCAGTTGCAATAGTGATGGATTACGAGGTACAGCAACTCGACATAAAAAATCCTTTTCTGCATGGTGAGATGGATACGACCGTCTACATGAAGCAACCAGAGGGCTACGACGACGGGAGTAGTAGAGTGTGAAAGCTGGTGAGGAGTCCGTATGGACTAAAGCAAAGCCCCCTACTTTGGTATAGGAAGCTACAAGGAGTGCTGGATTCTCTCGACTTTGAGCCTTCAGCCTACGACAACTGCCTTTTCCTACATCGGCCATCACCAGACACGAAACCAATCTGCTTCGTACTGGTCTACGTCGACGACCTTCTCATTATAGGTCCGTCGGCAAATTTCATCAAAGCCACAGTGACTGCCATGGCGTAGGAAGTCAATGTGACACTCATGCCCAGCTTTGAGTTCTACTTGGGCATGAATATTGAACGCGACCGTGAAGCGCATACGCTTCACTTGAGCCAGTAGACATACGCTCGCAAAGTTTACAAGCAATTCAACGTTCCCGATCGACACATACCAATACCTCTGTCACAGCAGCAGCTGACACATCAGGGACAGAGGGGGAGGAGCAAGACCGACTACCGCAGCAGAGTCGGTTCGTTGATGCACGCAGCAAGTTGAACACGGCCAGATCTACAGTTCACCGTGAGCAACTTAGCACGCGGCAATGAGACATGTACAGAGGTGGCGTGCAAGGTGCTGGAAAGAGCTCTAGGCTACCTAAAGACGACAGGTGACATCAGTCTTGTTTTTGGAATAGCAGCCAACCTTGACCTTGAGTGCTAAGTCAACGCAGATTTTGGAGGAACGGAGGAAGATCGTCAGAGTACAATGGGTTTCGTGTGCTTGCTTGGCGGAGGAGCAGTGCCCTGGACCAACAAGCGACAGAACCTCATCACACTCAGTTCAGCTGAAGCTGAGTTTGTGGCTGCCACTTCAGCAGCACAAGAGGTCACGTATCTCCACAACCTCCTGGAGGACATCGGATTTGCTCAAGTGCAACCAAAATAAGTTTTTGTCAACAAAAAATCTGTAATTGACCCCGCAAAATCAACAAAATTCCAAGGCCGACTGAAGCACACCGACATTTGTGGACATTGGATTAGTTCAAAGGTCAAAGACAGCACGATTCAACTCGTGCATGTGTCAGGCACAAAGCAAGCAACAAATTCTTTTACAAAGAGCGTCCCGAAGGACATTTTCTATAGATGCGCGGGGCAGTGTGGTCTCACCTCCAATGCCCTCTCGCAGCACGTGCGGAAGCGGCCAGTCATGGAAGGGATGCGGAAGTCGAACACATGCAGCTCCACCATTGCGCAAGCCTTCTTTACGCACACGGATCTCACATACTTCATGGTCCAAGAGACAACATCGACTGAAGCAAAAAAAAATCCGACGCAGCATCAGGCCGTCATTCAACAAATCAAAGTGGCTTTCGTGGATCTCGGGATGGTGCGGGGCGTTTCGCAAAAACAACTCCAAAAGGCACTACCACAAAACAATAGAAATTTTTCAGCGGCCTCCAGCTTATTAAAACAGCCCCAACAGCACCGCAGCAGTTTGTCCCAGCTGAAGAGGAGTTCCAATTCAAAAGCCAACTTCAGATTTCTTTTTCGGCTAGAGGATCCCTCGGCGTAGCAGAAGTCCTACCTGTCAAAACGGGACCTGCTGGAACTGCAAAAACCTGCTGCGACCATAAAAATGGTCGCAAACAACAAAATAGTTTTGGAAGAAAAGGACAGAAAAGTCGAACAACAGGCTCGCGAGCAGCCGGAGCAGCTGGCGCAGCCATCGCAGCTAGCTCGGCTGCAAGATCGGAACAGTCGCGCTCAGATGGTAGGGGTGCCGAGCGAGTAGCCGTAGGAGCTGGCGCAACCATCACAGCTAGCGCGGCTGCGAGGTCGGAACAGTCGCGGTCAAGAGCAGGGGGCGAGCGAGCAACAGAGGGAGAAAGAAAAAAAAAGAAAAAATTCAGCGAGGAAAGGGCGAGCGAGCGGCCATGGATGTCGGTGCCGCTCGCGAAGCTGCCTCCTCGATGTTGACATCAGCAAGCGAGGAGGAGCAAGCGAAGGGGTTGTTCTCCCTGTTTGACAAGCGTGAAGGTCGACAAGGCAAATACGGCAACAGCAAGGACGAACAAGCGAGCGAGAGAGAGAGAGAGCAAGAGAGAAGGAGAGCAAACAAGGGGAGGCTGTGCAAGATGCCTCCTCGATCTTGCGGCTGCGACCCTCCCTCCTTCGTGATGTTGCGGCAGACACTCTCCGATTGGCAATCGGCATGGCCGATTTGACGAGAGAGATATGAAATTGTCGTCAAAATGCAAAAGGAAAAGGGAGGGGGCAGGAGAAGAGGATAACAACCTTGTTGAAGGAGAGCGACATAACAGGGCCTCCTCTTCACTCGCAAAATCAGAAGACACGCCCCAGATTCGGTGGAAATATACGTGAGCGACCACCGCAGACAAATTGACCAAGAACGACGCTTTCCAGTCGACAAGCAGCGAACAACGAGGACTGAAACGGGTTTTCCAACGGGAGAGTAACAGTAAAGTGGCTAATACTGCTACAAACAAGCTGCTCGCAAGTGAAAACGGCAAGGACGACCTCCAAAACGTCCAAGACGCCTTTTGTACTGCTCCAGCGACTGGAAAGTCAACACAGAACCCAGAAATCATTTTTCTGGAAGATTCTACAACTCCAGTGGTGGAAGGATGCAAGAAGGAGCTGTGGGGACCAAATCAACATGCGCAGCCTCATCTTCATGAAGCACCTCACGGGTTGCTTTTGCATGAGGCAACCGAGAATTTCCTTGAGTGGCCCAAACTCGACCGAACAATCTTCGGTTACCACAAGCTAACTAAACGAAGGCCCAATGGACCCGAAATAGGTCAGGAAGTGATCCCGGCACCAAGTCAAGAGGAAATAATTTTTTCCTCGGGTGCAGAAGCTGATGTTGACAATTTTCCAGATTTTCCACTCAATGAGGAGGATACTCAGCTCCATTTCCTCAACAAAGACTTCCTGGAGTCACTTGAGGAATTTTTTGGGAGCCCGCAGGAGTGACACAATTCCAACCACAAGCGCACCAATCGAGGGGGAGTGTAGGGAGGTACGATTACTGCGCTGGTGTCAAGCTTCGATATGGTGAAGACGACACTACATTCAAAGCAGTGTACGGGAACTTACGGATTTTACGGTGAATTCCCGGGTCCACGTCTACTAAGAATTCTCTCCTGTACAGGCCAGATAAATTCTGGCAACCAACCCTGAAGCAGCCTAAAGGGCCTGGTGTGTAATATAGTGTGCTGGCATGCGCAAGGGGGTTGCGCATGCCTCTAGTTAGCTCTAGCAGGGAAGAGAGCTAGCTACTACACATCACTACACAGTTATCCTGGTCAGGGAGTCCTCTAACTGACTGGACAAGACTCATGCACCCTTAGCATGAGGTCCACACTGCATCACCATCACCATGCATGGAGCCTGGGCCCTTCAACCTGCATGTGCCAATCTGGCACGAGCTTCAGGAGGCTCCTGATCAACTGATCTGATGCAGCAGCATGGCAAGATCAACGGTCGTCAGAGGAAAGCCTGAAGAGCAAGCAACCTCGTTGAGAAACTTCACCTGAAGACCTGACGAAGCTTCCTCAAGGAGAAAGCTTCTTCCTAGGACAGCAGGGATGCAAGTAACAACTTTGAACTACAAGAAACTTCCCCTGGAAGACAACTTCTCCAAGAGGCAGCAGACCTGAACCACCTGCAGGAAGCTTCTCCTTCTGGTGGTCAACTTGTCAGGTCCACAGGTATAAAAGGGGAAGCTCCTCTCAGTTCACATCGATATCAGCATTCTGCAAGCATTCAACTTTGCTCAAGCCTCTGACTCTGGAGCCCAAGACCAAGACTCTGCTAGAGATCCCTCCAAGGCCCCTATAAGCCTGGCAAGGCCTGCCACCCTGGGTGGAGGCTACGCTAGAGGCCAGTCAACGTGGAGACTGTGCCAAGACCCTTGCCAGGACGGCCTACAAGGCCTAGCAAGGCGTTTCCCCTCCGTAGGCCAGGAGCTGTGCTAACCTAGTGTGCTTAGCTTTTCCATGTACCATACTTGTACTTTGTATCAATCAAGATTTCAGTCCACAGTTCCCAACCCTTCTCCTGCTATTGTACATGTCGCACTGCTGATCACCGAAAGATCCTACCAGCAAGGGTCCTAGCCCTTGCTGGTAGGAAAATCAACACGCTGAACTAATGGAGGTGGTAACGTCGACCATAATATGGAGTGATGAGTTTGTGACCGTCCAAAAAATCTGAGTCAACAAGCATGTAGCGGGGTGAAGGAATGTGTGGTCCATTTCTTAGTGCATGTCCAAAGATACGTGTATCATGACTAGAGACTTTCCAACCAAGTGAAACAAACATGGAGAACAGATATGTGTCATAATTAGAGATTACATTTTGTGAAATAATGCGGTGCTTATAAAAATACGACCGTTGGTGCCCCTACACAATGATGGGAACATAAATTTCATTGATAAAGCCAATGCAATCACAAAACGAGGGAAGGAAGTTGTGTCATCCATTCCAAATGGCCGGTTGTGGCTCGTCGAACGATGGAAAATGAATGACAGTAGATGCATCGTGACAAATAGCACATACCACTTCGTAAAGGACACGCAACACTGTGGCATGCCTCCTTAAGTCTTGCTCCATGAGTTCATGAACACAAAGCCCCATCACTGTGCATTTGAACCAAACAAACACCTTCTCCTCCACGGTCATGTGCCACATGTCACAGATGTCACCAGCAGCACGGAAGTTAATAACGAGCATCTGCCAAATATTGCCACCTTGTGCCATGTGGTATAGCTGCTAAGGGTGCTCGCCCTCCAACTCTTGGAATCATTCAAGTCCGGTGATGCTCCCAATAAACATTAGATGATGGGTGAGTCATCACGACACATCTGTTGAGATACATCGGCCATCAGTTTGGAGTGAAGAATGAGTTCTAGTTTCAGGATGTTGTGCACTGTGGCGGCTTGGACCTGGTCTTCCTCGGCCATGTCGCATTGTTAGGCGGGAGATTGAAGTGTTGGTCGGTCCCATAGCTCGAAGGACTGCTAAGTCGTGGATTTGAGGCATAGTCGTCTAGTCTGGTGACGTCTGACCACGTTACTATAAGAGTCACTTTGCAATCTGTGTGGCCCAAACGTGTGCTACGATGGATAACGTATGTGGACCAGCTTGAACTAAGATGACCGAGTTCGAATCCAGACCCCGACCAATTTTTGGTTAATGGCTTCTGTCGCACCCGGCTGGTGAGTGCAAAGGGGGACTTGTTCGCCAAAAAACGACGGGTTGCGGTAGGGCCCGAGGGGCACTCTATGGCAGGGCTTGAAGCGGTTTTGAATCTGCCGTTCTCCTTGCCGCAACGGGTCACTACGGATTCGGATCACGGCCTAAAGGACAGCGATCGCAAGGGTTGTCGAATGTCGTCCGACGTCGAGAGTTGGCAAATGCGCATCCTTGTGATGTGGGTGAGCACAATTTGTATGCTGATCTGAACGCCCAATCATCGATCTCAGTCTGGCGGACATCTTGCGCTCACACTAAGGCTGGCTGTACTTTGATATAAGGGCGAAATAGCTCTAATATCCACATTCCCGAAGGGCGGACCCTCCCATATCCAAGTGCGGAATTTTATGTCCCCCATATCCAGCAGTTCAAAATATAACAACGTATCCGGCTCCCTCGCCATGCGCGATCAGCGACATGCGTCGCTGATCGAGCATGGCGAGGAGGGTCATGCGACCGTCGCTCGATCGCGACCCTTGATCCCTCGCGAGATCGCGATCGAGCGATGACCCATTTTTTCGATTTTTTTTTTCCGACGCACAAACCCCCTATTACGATTTAGGGTTTTCTATGTTTTGCGCGGGCGGAGCCCGCGCAAAACATAAAACCCTACATCGTAATAGGGGGTTTGCGCATCGAAAAAAAAATCAAAAAAATGGGTCATCGCTCGATCGCGATTGAGCGAAAACGCCCATGTCAAATTTTTATTTTTTTTCCATGGCACACAAAACCCCTTAGGTTTGCGAGACAAACACCTTCAAACCCAACCCCGAATTACATTCGGG
>SZWC01004517.1:109186-120193 GCA_023375785.1 Penium margaritaceum | reverse complement strand
CACGCACACACACACACACACACACACACACACACACACACACACACACACACACACACACACACACACACACACACACGCACGGTGAGAGCCAACAGTAATCCACAGTCACAGGTCCGACCCCTGACCTCGTTCAGGACAGGGTTGTCTGTGCCACAGCCTAAATCCATGGCCGGAACTAGGAACCAGATGTGGAAGGCGTTGTTTCCGCCTGCACTCTGCTGCCTTGCATGGAACATGTGGACCCTCGTTCACCCTCACCCTGCCAATGCACAACAGCAAAACATCGGAGAAGAGGAGGTGAGGCAACCCCAGAAATGTTAGGGGGAAAAAAGAAAAGAAAAAAGACTTTGCAAGCTCATGTCGCAGGAGAAACAACGGACAGATTGTTCAATGAGACTGATTCCGCCGGGCTGATCATGTGCAGCCACTGCTGAGGAGAAACAAGCTGACCGCATCTGACTGGTGCCCCGTCTAGTCCCTACAACAGGGACAGTGAAGGACCCGTGTGCGACTTGGTGCACGTCTGCCGCGGCACACACGAATGAGTTTGCCCCTCAGCTCCATTCTGGCTGAGGGCCAAAGCTGACACAAAGAAACCTTGGCCGCCATGTCTCCAAGCGGCAGCGGAGGAAAGAAGTGTGCCTGCTCGCATCAAAAGTACACACCCGCTGCGGTCGCTAGCGTACATACCTCCTAACTTGGACCGTCCAGAGGAGTCGGAGAGAGGTCTCCGCCGATCTCCTGTCAAATGTGTCCGTGTGATTCGCTCCCCTGGTCTCCTCCACTCTTCACCGTTCCAAGACCGTTGGGGTAGTCAGCGGCGGCTGCGTGCTCCACCCCCTGCGTGTTTATCTCCGCTGATGCTCTGCTCCTGCTGCTGCTGCTGCTGCTGCTGCTGCTGCTGCTGCTGCTGCTGCTGCTTCAAGGAGGATTTCACTCGACCTGGCTGGGGTTTGGAAATTTCGCCAAAATGGCACCTCGGTGGCATTCTCTGCGCACTAACGCTGCAATGGATGCCGCCGCCTGTTCACCTCTCGCGCTGCCATCGATCAGACTGTCTGATTCAGGCACACGTAGGAGCAGGCTCTAGGAAAGGTCCGTATGGGTGTCTGGATTGGGCCGCCCGTAGAAGGCCGACCAGCGGGTCCGTCCAAGCACGAACATCCAGAAAAGAACAGCTTGGATTGGCCCAGGAGTCTGCACCATCCGAAACCTGAAGAGATGAAGGAACTTCCTTCTTGTCCTGCGGGCTGGTGCCCGAGTGCTACTGTGGCTGCTGCCGCTGCTGCTGCTTCGAGGAGGATTTCACTCGACCTGGCTGGGGCCTGGAAACTTCGCCGAAATGGCACCTCGGTGGCATTCTCTGCGCACTAACGCTGCAATGGATGCCGCCGCCTGTTCACCTCTCGCGCTGCCATCGATCAGACTGTCTGATTCAGGCACACGTGGCAGCAGGCTCTAGGAAAGGTCCTTATGGGTGTCTGGATTGGGCCGCCTGTAGAAGGCCGACCAGCAGGTCCGTCCAAGCACGAACATCCGGAAAAGAACAGCTTGGATTTGCCCAGGAGTCTGCACCATCCGAAATGTGAAGAGTTGAAGTAACATCCTTCTTGTCCTGCGGGCTGCTACTGTGGCTGCTGCCGCTGCTGCTGCTTCAAGGAGGATTTCACTCGACCTGGCTGAGGCTTGGAAACTTCGCCGAAATGCCACCTCGGTGGCATTCTCTGCGCACTAACACTGCAATGGATGCCGCCGCCTGTTCACCTCCCGCGCTGCCATCGATCAGACTGTCTGATTCAGGCACACGTAGGAGCAGGCTCTAGGAAAGGTCCGTAGGTCTGTCGGATTGGGCCGCCCGTAGAAGGCCGACCAACGGGTCCGTCCAAGCACGAACATCCAGAAAAGAACAGCTTGGATTGGCCCAGGAGTCTGCACCATCCGAAACCTGAAGAGTTGAACTTCTCCTGCGGGCTGGTGCCCGACTGTCAGGCTGGTGTGCGCGGGTGGTGCGAGCAGGCTTGCATGTCATGCCATCATCATGGCCCTACGCCGACGCTGCGTGTGCGTGTCTCGTACACGAGTCTCTAGTTCGGTGGGATTGCTTTCCAAGAAAGAGCGAAGAAAGGAAGTGAATGGAAGGGGAGGGACGACTTACGCTGCATCATGCCGAATGAGTGCTGCATTGACGGCGGCAGTGCTGTGCTGTGCTGTAATGTGCTGCGCTGTACTGTGCAGTGCTGTACTGTGCCGTACTGTGCTTTACTGTGCTGTGCTGCGCTGTGACATGTAATGTAATAATGTTACAGTAACACAGACTGAGTGCCGCCGCTCAACCGATCGGCCGGAGGCCCTTCCTTGATACTCTCCAGCTGTGGTTTTTGGCGCCAAGATCTCCCAAAGCTGTCAGAAATTCGTTGCGACCGTTTGGTGGAGTGTTGCGATGATGGAAGAGGAAGAGAGAACCATGTGGCGAGCGTTTTCTTCCACATGGTTTGCATGTCGCGGTAGACGGTTTGTGAGGGGTGGGTGTGAGATTGCGAAAAGCGTTTGTTTTGATCACGGCTGCCTGTTGTCCGTCTGCTCTGCTCCGAGGCCAACCGGACGATGGTCTGCGGACGGAGGCTTCTCGTCATGCGTCCGCGGGCGGTCAGTTGCCTTTCGGGTTCGGCAAAATCCGTTCGACACTTCGCAAACGAGTTGATGACGAAAGAGTTCGTCGCTGGTTCAACGCAAAACGGCATGGAACATCATCCTCGCTTCCAATATTCCATCACTAAAACAACAGTTGCATTGGGTTTGTTTCCTTTCACTTGACGTGCTTCACATACACCCCACAAAACGCACAGTTTCGCTCCTTCCTTTCGCCGGTTTTGCCAAGAGCTCACAGCATGCGAATGGAAGTAGACGGCTACCAAGCCATGCAAACGGCTCCTTCCCGCCGCGCGTCCGCTCCAAATAGAGGACAGCAGGCGGTTCGCCGTCTTGTCCCGACTAAGACTTGAGCCTGCCTCATTCGAACTAAATTTCTCATCAATCACAACCAGGTTATGCAATGGAGCCAAGTGGGTCATTTTCTAATACGTAATTACCTATAACTGTGATAAATTCACTCATTAGGAGTTTTTTATTCGAATTTTAACTTTTTATTTAATAATTAATTTTTTATATCTAATCTCCATTTTAAAAAATGCCTTCGTTCCATACTTTTTTAGTCGAGCAATCGCCAATGTATACAATGAATTTGTAAAATATGGAAACTAAAATATTATGATTCATTAATATGTTAGGTGCTTCAAATTATGGTGAGAAATTAAATCTACACAAGATAGAGCTACAATTTCATAGTCATATGTACTTTTCACAATGTTTTCATTTCTTCCCCTTGGAGGTTTTGCAATCAATTTGAAAGTTCCACGAATCATGGTCAACCTGCCATGTTACATCTGATTTTAACAACACATCTCATGTTGGGAAGTGTCGTGTTCAAAGTCCCTATACGGAATCGTCATGAACACTGAATAATTAGTGGTTGCCTTAGACATATGAAAATGCAGGCAATGCTGTAAATGTTCAATGCCACATTACACACGCGACACCGCTCAACACCTCCAAATTTGTCCCCAACACATGTTCCACCTCGCCAAGGAAGCAACACAGAATATTATATTCCATATAGTACGTACCGTGAACGCTGCAATGTCCCAACATGCTAAGAAGAGTCCCGTAAGAGCCATACGGTCTGGAGAGTGCATTTCACAATGAGAGATGCAAGGAGATGAGGTTTCCTGTTATACAGATGCCTTGACCTCCACATTCATCCCTAAACAAATCAATCACGGGAGGATGTACGAGCATCAATGGTGTACACTGAGAAGATTCCAGGAAGCTTCCTAGCCTTTCTGCTTGCTAGCCTGATAGCACGGGTCTGGCTGGTTGACACACAGGTCATGCAAGGGACAGCAAGGGTAGGGAGAGATGTTGGTTTGTGTGGCTTCCACCCGTCACGACCGACACTGCTAGTTTACCGATATACCCACATTCGGGGTATATGGCAGAGGAGAGCGTGACGACACGACGGGCCTCCGGATTGCACCGAGACTTCTCCAGCACCTACGACAGCGCCGGCGAGACGCGGTCGATGCGTTCCGGCAGCCATGTGGGCTTGTCAGGAGGTAGGAGAGTTTTCTCTTTGGGTTCAGACCCACGCACCCGGTTGACTATACCGGTGCGACGAGGAGACCCGATGGCTATTGTGGGGCTTCCGATGTTCGGAAAGCCGTCTGTGATGACTGGACGCTGATTCTGAGATTTTCTGGCACTGTTCCTATTTTCTCGGTGGTCGAGACCCGGGTACTCAGAGAGCTGTTCCGGTGCCTCGAGAAGACCACCGTTATTGTTATCGTGGTGTACACAGTGTGTTCTCCCCCCTGACCCGTTTCGGCTCAGCAGGGGTGACGGGGCCCGGTGCGGCTAGCTGCCGGCGCCCCTACTTAAGCCCGCTAGGGGCTCATTTGTACTCTCTCCTTGTTCTTTATATTCAGTGTTCCAGACTTAGCCAAATTCTTGCCGTTTTGCATCGCACTCACACACAAAGCTCATGTTCGTTTTTGCATGGGCCTGCATGCCCTAAATTATTTCCAATTTGGTATCAGAGCACAGGGGAGCGTGTGAGCAGCAGAAGCAGCAGCGGTGGGCGGAACGCTAAGAGAACGCGCCACGTGGCGCCACGCCGGCAGCAGCGTGAGGGAACACGAAGCGACTGCACGTGAACGCCACAGGGGCGGTGAGCCGCGCACAGTAGCAGCAGTAGCAGGAGCAGCAGAAGCAGCACGCGTTGGCAGCAGCAGCGTGTACGAGCAGCAGCGACGCAGCACTAGCTTGCAGCCGTGGCAGCCGCGAGCAGCAGCAGCGAGCAGAAGCAGCAGCGTGCAGCAGCAAGCAGCAACGCAGCAGTAGGACAAGCAGCAGCAGCAGCCGCAGCAGCTTTAGCAGCAGCAGCAGCAGCACCCGCAGCAGTAGCAGCAGCAGCGTGCAACGGCGTGCAGAGCGAAAGAAGAAGAAGAAAAAAAAAGAAGGCAGCAGCAGATCAGCAGCAGCAAGCAGCAGCGGCAGCTGCTGCGCAGAGCAGCAGCAGCAGCAAAAGCAGCAGCAGCAGCAGAAGCAGCAGTAGCAGCAGCAGCAACCGCAGCAGCTGCACCTACCGCTGCAGCTGCTGCTGCCACTGCGAGGAGGGCCTCGCAGCCCTCCTCTGATCGGGGGGGCCCTCTGAGAGGGCTCCGCTCGCACCCCCCCCCCTTCCCTTCCTCCTCTCAGGGGGGCCCTCGGCGGGCCTTGTCGAGCCCCTCCGACAGGCCCTTCGGAGGGGGCCCGTCGGCCTCGTGGGCCCCCTCGGCCCCCTCGGCCCCGTCGGCCCCGTCGGCCGACGGGGAGAGGGGCCGGNTGCGGCTCCTCCACGTCCGTGCGGCTTCCAGGAAGCTGCACGGCTGGAGTCAGCACCTACAAAAGGTACTGGTGCCTCTGGTGCCTGAGTGGTCACGGCCGCTGTTGCTGCTGTTGCTCGCTGATGGTGCTGTTGCTCGCCCGGTTTGCGGCTCCAAGTCGCCACACGGGCGGCCTCGGACCGGCTGCTGCTGCGCGCAAGGGCTCCAACGGCCTCAAGCCGTTGTGGCACGTTGCAGCTGCAGCACGAACCTGCCGTTGCGGTTTCTGAAGCATCAGGATGATGGCATATGCGTCGCTGCGTGCTCTTATCGCTTCAAGCGACTCAGGGTGGTGATGGGTCCAACCAGGACCTGCTGCTGCTGCTGTGGGCTTCTGCCACTGCTACTGCTCACTGCTGCTGCAGCTGCTGCGTCTCTGCTGCGCAGCACGACGAGCACTGGCTCGCCTGCTCTGATACCATGAGAAGATTCCAGGAAGCTTCCTAGCCTTTCTGCTTGCTAGCCTGACAGCACGGGTCTGGCTGGTTGACACACAGNAAAAGGGGGGGGGGGGAATCTTCCAAATCCTACCGCCCTAGCTGCAACAGCTTCCTTCGCAGCAACAATGGTGGCGGGTGAAGTTGCAACAACTACTTGGTTAGGGGCGGTTCGAGCTACGTTTTTACTTCGCCCTTCCCAGCTGACGACGGATTGTGCGTCGGCGGCTATTTCTACTTCGAGACGCGTCGTGGACCGGCGTCTCCCTGAGGCCCGTGGATTGGTGTCCCTGAGAGAGCTAGAGAGCTGTTCCGGTGCCTCGAGGAGACCACCGTTATTGTTATCGTGGTGTACACAGTGTGTTCTCCCCCCTGACCACGTGCACTTGTATCTCAAGCTTCAACTGAAGTAAATGCAGAGAGGAATAACAAATGACAGGTCCACAGCATAAATAGCCGCCGTAGCTCACGGCGGGTGGCACACACGGCGGTGCCTGTCAAACCTGAACCGGTCCAAAACCACTGTTTTGGCCATAGCTCTGCGCACAAGCGTCCAAACGGAGCACCGTCTGATCCTACGGATGCACGACAAAAAGACAGACACAACGACTGGTCACACGCCTACGTCCGGGAACAGCCAGAGAGTGTAAGAATACAAACATGTAAATCAGCCTGGCAGGGCTGTCCACCGAGAAAATCCTGAAGACCTCCAAGCGTAGTCCGTGGGCTGTGGGAGCCCTCTGGTACACTGGGTAGGCTGCCAGGCTGCCTCCAGCGGGTGGAGCATCACCTCAGGGAACTCTGTCTCCAGCTGGGTCCGCCTCAAGGATCTGCACGAGCATGGACACGGCCGAGTGGTCACAACCAACTGTACAACTGTGTATGACTGACAACATCACAACACTCCCCCATGACCCGATGGTACGCATGTCCATACACGTGCAGAACGCGTGCCGGTGCAACACAGAGTGCTCAACAGGGACCCGGACAATCACCCACTCTCGGACAGGGGTCGCAATCCGACGGAACGAACAGCCCCGAGGAACTTCCCACGTGCCAGTGCCTTGGTCAGGAAGTCANCGCGCTGCAAGTCTGTGCCCACCCAGACGATGGAGATCAACTGCCGCTCCACCAGATCGCGCACGAAATGATACTCGACAGCGATGTGCTTCGTGCGTGCGTGGAACACACCAGAGTTCACAGCGATCGCGAGAGCACTCTGGTTGTCGCATATGAGGATGATGGTAGGCACGGACTGACCCAAGCACTGGAACAACCGCTGCAGCCACACCGCCTCAGCGGCGCCAGCGCCCAGAGCAACATACTCAGCCTCTGAGGAGCTGCGAGAAATGCACCCCTGCTTGTCGCTGCGCCAAGACACAGCGGTGCCACCAAGCAGGAACACGTAACCCGTGCGGCTGCGTCCATCAGGACTCCATGCCCAGTCGCTATCGGTGTAGCCATCTACCACAACCGAGCACTGTCTCTGAAAGCAGAGACCGTGATACGGTGTGGAGACCACGTACCGGACGACTCGCAAAGCTGCGTGCAGAGCGCGAGCCCGAGGGGACTGACTGAACTGTGCGAGTAGGTTGACAGCGAATGCAATGTCGGGACGCGTGGTCGTGGACAAGTACATCAGTGAGCCAATGATGCGCAAGTACAGGGTCACGTCCACAGTCTCGCCCAGATCAGTTGGGTCTGTCACCTTCAGGGCGTCCTGCCCGTCGGGAGTGATGGGTGACGAGGCGGCGGGAACAGCGCCAAGGAGGTCAGCAAACCGCTCCCCCACAACCTGTGCATATCGTGCCTGATGGAGGAGGAGTGTCCGTCGACGACGATCACGCACAATCTCCATCCCGAGGAAAACAGCCGCTGGACCAAGGTCCTTCANCTCGGCTGTCCGTCGGATGAAAAGTGACGGGTCGGCATCACTCTGGACGTACTCGGCCTGAGTGAGGGTGCGAGTGATCTCTCGGTTCCAGCACCGGGGCGACTGCTTCAGGCCATACAAGGCCTTGCGCAAGCGCCAGACCTTGTTGCCTTCGACCTCAAACCCAGGTGGCTGGACCATGTAGATCTCCTCCTCCAAGGTGCCGTGGAGGAACGCATTGTTCACATCCATCTGGTGCAGCTCCCAGTCATGGTGAGCGACCACACCAAGCAGCGCGCGAGCTGTGGTCATGCGGCCAACAGGGGCAAAGGCGTCAATGAAGTCGATCCCCTCAACCTGAGAGAATCCCTTCGCAGTCAAGCGGGCCTTATAGTGGTCCAGTGAGCCGTCAGGCTTCACCTTCTTGCGGAAGACCCACTTGGCCTGCACGACCTTCCGTCCCTCAGGACGGTTGACCAGCTCAAAGACTCCGTGCTCCCGGATGGCCCTGAGCTCGTCCTCACAGGCGGCCTGCCACTGCTCAGCATCCTCTCCTGAGAGAGCCTCCTTTAACCTGTCTGGATCAGGGACCGTCAAAGGGGAGCTCCGGGTGGCCAGGACACATGCCTCATGGGTCGGACGGACCGCAACTAGGTCAGCGGCAGCTGCCTGTGCAGCCTCGTGCTCGTCAGCGATCAGCTGGTGCCCAATGTGACAAGCTGGGTGCACCTCCGTGTAGGTGCCTTGGACACTTAGGCCGAGAGCCTTTGTGCCAGGGTCACCACTGTGCACGCTGCGCGTGCGTCGTCTGGTTGGCGCAACCGCAGTCGAAGGTGCTCGTGAGGCTAGTGGACGGAGACGCCCACCTTGTCCACGGGAGTAGCCCAAGTCTGAGCAGACCGACGGTTCTGGCACAGGGAGGGCAGGTGCTGTCTCTGGAGACGCTGCAGGCGTGGGCGAGACAGGCGCGGCAGGCGCGGGCGAAACAGGCACTGCAGGCACGGACGAGACGGTCGCGGCAGGCGCGGGCGAAACAGGCACTGCAGGCACGGACGAGACGGTCGCGGCAGGCGCGGGCGAGACAGTCGCGGCGGGCGCGGGTGAGGCAGGCGCCGCAGGCGAAGAGGCGGCAGGTGCAGCCTCGGCAGGCGCAGCAGGCGCTACAGGTGCGGGCGAAGCAGGCGCTGCAGGTGCGGGCGAAGCAAGCGCTGCATGTGCGGGTGAAGCAGGCGCTACAGGTGCGGACGAAGCAGGCGCTGCAGGTGCGGGCGAGGCAGTCGCGGCAGGCGCGGGCGAGGCAGTCGCGGTAGGCGCGGGTGAGGCAGGCGCGACAGGCGCAGGCGAGACAGTTGTGGCGATCGCAAGCGGGGCAGGCGTAGAGACTACAGGCCCGACAGCAATGATGGCCGGGTCAATGGTGGCCAGCGACGGTCCCACCCCGGAGGCACCCCGGACGGACTCACCCTGTGGGGTAGACTCCCCCATCCGACGGGAGGCCTCACAGGTGGGAACGTGAGACGCTGCCTGGGTGAGAATGGCAGACAGGTCGCGGTACGACAGTGCCTCAAAAAACAGCACGTCGCGCGACTCAACGATGCGGCGGCGACCCGCATCCCAGAAACGCCACGCTTTGGAGCGCGAGGAGACACCGAGGAAGGCACACATCCGGCCGCGCGGAGAGACCTTGGACCCCTGCTGGTCCTCGGTGTACCAGACACAGGCCAAGGAACCCCAGACGCGAGCAAGCCTGAGGTCCGCACGGTGACCGNTGAGACGCTGCCTGGGTGAGAATGGCAGACAGGTCGCGGTACGACAGTGCCTCAAAAAACAGCGCGTCGCGCGACTCAACGATGCGGTGGCGACCCGCATCCCAGAAATGCCACGCTTTGGAGCGCGAGGAGACACCGAGGAAGGCACACATCCGGCCGCGCGGAGAGACCTTGGACCCCTGCTGGTCCTCGGTGTACCAGACACAGGCCAAGGAACCCCAGACACGAGCAAGCCTGAGGTCCGCACGGTGACTGAACCACAGCTCATACGGCGTGACGTGGTCCGGCAAGGGACCATGTGGGAGGCGGTTCCAGACCCACGTCATGTAGGCGAAGCCCTCGAAGGCGAAGGACTCCGAGAGACCGCACTCAGCGCGCATGGCGCGAACCGCGTCCTCCATGGTGCGGTTCCAGCGCTCGGACACACCGTTCTGCTGTGGCGTAGCAGGGGCCGAGAGCTGGTGACAGATACCAAGCTCGGCGAAGTGAGTGGTCAGCTCACCGAGATACTCACCGCCGCGGTCAGAGCGGAAGGTGTGGAGGGAGTGACAAGACTGACGCTCGGCCATCACGAGCCACAAGCGCACGGCTAGAGCGGCATCACTCTTGTGGCGGAGGCAGTAGACCCACCGCATGCGGGTGAAGTCATCCGTGAGGGTAAGAACATACCGACCACGGTCAGCGACAGACTCGACAGGGACAGGTCCGAGGAGGTCTGAGTGGACAAGCTCCAGGGGACGCTGCGCGCGAGTGACGGAGGTAGGGTAGGTGCATCGATGCATCTTGCCCTGAGCGCATAACAGACAGTCGGTCTTGGGCGGCTTCTCGAAGGAAGCCACGTCAAGACCGAGAGCGGGCTGTGTACGAATGAGCTTGGACACAGTGTCCGTGCTCACATGACACAGGCGCCGATGTAACAGGCGCTGGTGGTCGGGAGACAACACCCCCGTGACAAAGACGCGGGCAGATGAGCAAGGGGAAGAGTCAGGAGCAGAGCAGCGCACGATGCGATACAGGTCATCTACAACAGAGGCACGCAACACAACCGTGGAAGTGTCAAGTGCAGTGATCGTGGCATCATCAATGGAGTGGTGAACAGAGAGACCCATCCTCGTGCAGGCACGGACAGAGAGCAGGCTGAGCTCGAGATCAGGCACAAAAAGCACGTCAGAAAGATACACGGGACCAGACGGACCATCGAACCGTACGACCCCTGTCCCCTGAACAGGTAGTGACTGCCCAGAACCTGTCCGCACTGACCGAACAGACCCAACAGGACCAAGCACGACAAAGGCGGTACGGTCGCAGGTCATGTGGTGAGTGGCCCCTGAGTCAATGATCCAGTGGCCACTCGCCTCACGACCTGTGGTGGTCACGGTACAACGAGCAACGGAGCACGCTGCCTCTGCTGGACGCTCAGCAGGTGTGGCAGGACAGCGGGACAA
>SZWC01004517.1:85346-106752 GCA_023375785.1 Penium margaritaceum | reverse complement strand
GATGGGTCCAACCAGGACCTGCTGCTGCTGCTGTGGGCTGCTGCCACTGCTGCTGCTCACTGCTGCTGCAGCTGCTGCGTCTCTGCTGCGCAGCACGACGAGCACTGGCTCGCCTGCTCTGATACCATGAGAAGATTCCAGGAAGCTTCCTAGCCTTTCTGCTTGCTAGCCTGACAGCACGGGTCTGGCTGGTTGACACACAGGTCATGCAAGGGACAACAAGGGTAGGGAGAGACACGTGCACTTGTATCTCAAGCTTCAACTGAAGTAAATACAGAGAGAGAATAACAAATGACAGGTCCACAGCATAAATAGCCGCCGTGGCTCACGGCGGGTGGCGCACACGGCGGTGCCTGTCAAACCTGAACCGGCCCAAAACCACTGTTTTGGCCATAATTCTGCGCACAAGCGTCCAAACGGAGCGCCATCTGATCCTACGGATGCACGACGAAAAGACAGACACAACGACTGGTCACACGCCTACGTCCGGGAACAGCCGGAGAGTGTAAAAAAACAAACATGTAAATCAGCCTGGCAGGGCTATCCACCGAGAAAATCCTGAAGACCTCCAAACGTAGTCCGTGGGCTGTGGGAGCCCTCTGGTACATTGGGTAGGCTGCCACGCTGCCTCCAGCGGGTGGAGCATCACCTCAGGGAACTCTGTCTCCATCTGGGTCCGCCTCAAGGATCTGCACAAGCATGGACACGGCCGAGTGGTGACAACTAACTGTACAACTGTGTATGACTGACATCACAACAGGTGCATGTTTCCCCACTTTTTTTCGTCGGCGGTCATGTTGTACGTTCACCCCCAATCACATAGACATGCAATGGGAGGGCGCTTCCAGAAAAGGGCTCTCCCAGTAACCTGGAGGGGGTACGGCTGTATCCAGGTACGAATCCGAACAGGAGGCAGTCCGCGTCAGGAGGGGGGGCGAACACGGCACCCGGTACATATTTATCCTTGATTCTCCTTATTTTTGTTTTTTTTTTGGCATTTTTCTATCGGTCGCGATCGAGCGATTAGCCTTCTTTTTCTCCGATCCGTTAACCCACATTCGGGGGCTCTGTCAACGCAAACATAGAAAACTCTAAATCCACGAATTGGGGTTTGTTAGTTGAAAAAAAAAGAAAAAAAGGCTAGTCTCTCCATTGCGATTCTCGAAAGGAGGAGGAAGGGGACAGGGGGGGGGGAGCGAAGCGAGGGGGGTGACACATCACCCACCTGGCTTCGATTGATCAGCGACTTCACTCGCCGCTCGGGAATGGCCAGGAAAATGGATATGGAGTTGTATTGTTTTTATTGTGATGGATATTGCGTGATTATTTTTCAATTTACGAATATCTCAGGCGTATGTTGACGCTTACGCGGATATATCAGCCACATCGCCGTAGAAATTATCCCACTGTAAAAATTACTTGAAAATATTGCTCTTGAAAACTCTTACCTGTGAAATATTTACTTTCCTCTTGGTGTAACGTGATTCATTTGCTTCTCAAAGTTTGGGTGATGATAGATTTTTTAACTTCTCATTGGATGGATGGTTGATGTTTTCCCAATCGTAGGTACGTATGAGTTTGCTGTTTGTGTAGTGAGTAGCGTCGCCTCAAAATGTTTCCTGGTTGAACGAGGGAGAATAGCATCGTGTCACCACGTGCGAATGCGCTTTTCCCGGAACGATTCGGTTAATCTCCTTGCAGGCTGTCGTTGGTGACTGTAATGCCATGTGGCATTTGGCCTGCTGGCAATGAACGTCCCGTGAGGCCCTACAGGACGCGTCTTGTGGCACTTTTAGGTTGAACTACCTGCGAGCAGGATCATTCAGCAACAACAAACGAGTGGGACATGAATTAGCCGAGACAACTAAACAAAGGTTTCGTTGTCTCTGCTACCACGGGGCCTGGAACATGCCTAAACCTTAACAAAAGAGAGAAGCCCTATGTTGGGTTCACGTGCAGCGCGGAACCCTATCCGGGGTCCGCTTATCGCCAAACCCAATCCTGGATTCCTCGCGTTTTCGCGCCGAGCCCATGATAGGGTTTTGTCTCCGAAACCCTCGCAACCACCGCGCCAACGCCGGACTTAGTCGCTTGCGGCGAATCGGCTCGAGTCACGACCAATCAGGTCCTCCGCCAACAAGGTAATAGACGTTCCGATCTTGCAGCAAGCGTTCTGGCGGGACTACAAAGTGAAAAAATCTACAAAGAACCTACGGACCACCAAGGGCGAGCACAGAACCGCCTGTTCCAACCACTTTTCCTCGGAAAAAAATCTTTTAAAATATTACCTGAACGACAGCACCGTGTTTGGGATGGAATGATGTAAAGTTTAAGAAGTTTTCATCATAAAATACAACAAAACCAATAAAAAAATCTTATCATGAACAAATACTCCAAAAATATACATCATTTACATTATTCATATGCATGAACGTGGATGTGTGCAAACATAATTGTATGTTTCAAATGATAGGAATATTGATGTGGTAAATTCATATATATTGCAATATGTTTGATGAGCTATTTCTATATGAAACCAAGTCATCATGAGAAATAGAATCATAAGTGATTTCTATACATATTTTTCATACATAAAATGTAATCCAGAAAAAAATTAACATACATAAAAAAGGCATTATATGGACCTATAAATGGAATTATATAAACTTATAAATTTTCAGGAAAAACTAATATCTATCATTTATTAGCAAACCATAAATATAATATGGGCCTAATAAGTATTTATATTTTTTTAACGAACCTAATATGGATATAAGTGTACATGTAGGTAAGGATATATAAAGGAACCCAATTGATAGATCTATATGTGAACATAAACATAGATGTAGATTCAGATAGAATGATAAATGAAATTTTAAATGTAAAAGTATATGAAAATATGACCATAGCTATATAAGATATGAATGATTATTTTGTAATGATATTCATGTACGTAAAAACATATGTTTAAGATAAGGAAATATTCGTTTAATCATCCATAAAGGTGCTTATGAAGATATTTATTTCTATATAACTAGCTTTATCATATTTTCTCTATACTTAAATAAAGATTCATTACTATACATACATCTATATATGTAAAATTCATATATATTTTTATATATATTCATATCTTTATATCAATATATACTTATATCTATATCTACTAACATGTCTACAATTATATTCATATTTGTTTTTTATCAATATTTACATCAATATCCATGTTTCATATTTATATCTACATAAATCTAAATCTACACGTATATCTATATCTCTCATAACTAATTATTGTAACATCTATATTTATGTGTATATATTTACCCTTAATCTATTCATCTCTCTTTATATCCATACATACCCGAAATTTTTTAATTATTTATATTCATATGTATCTTAATGTATATCTCTGTGTTTATCTCTAAATATCCATATAATGATTAAAATCTTTTTGTATACTTTTAGACAAACTGTATACGAGATTGATTTACATCTACATCTTATTTTGTATATGAATGAATCCATACCCACTATGTATGAATGTATTGTTATCTTCTTAACTTATTTATAATTATTATTATAGCCATATTAATTTAATGAAATGTTGTTGAAAAAATAATTAAAGAAATAATACATACATATTTTTATCCATGTATGAGTCAATTTGTTTATGTATGAGAATTGGTTTCTTCTAATATTATACATGTCCTGAAGGGAGAATATGTTTCAATATCGTAACTAAATAATCTTGAAGTATATTAATTACTATCCATGTTGAATATTAGTTCTCGTATCCACACAATTTTCATTCCCCATGGGGTTTTTTTATGAATGCAAATATGTTAGCACGCATGCTTGTTCATTTTTGTAAAGAATGTGAATATTTTGAAAACAAGTATAGATATTCTTTACATGAAAAGTGTTGTGTTTTTTTCCTTGTCATAGGATGAAGGAATCTTCATACTTATATCATTCCATCGCACACAAAGTGGAGTCGTGCAAGTTCTATTTAAGAAGAGAACTCTTGTTAGCGGGAAATTGGTTAGAGCCGGCGGTTCTGTGCTCGTTGTTGGTGTTCCGTTGGTTCTATTGAAAAATTGACCATTTTGTAGACCAGCCGGAAGGCTTGCTGCGGGATCGGAACGTCAAATACCTTGTTGGTGGAGGACCAGAGTGGTCGTGACTCGAGCCGATTCGCCGCAAGCGACTAAGTCTAGCGTTGGCGCGATGGTGGCGAGGGTTTCGGAGACAAAACCCTATCATGGGCTCGGCGCGAAAATGCGCCGAGCCCATGATTGGGTTTGGCGATAAGCGGACCCCGGATAGGGTTCCGCGCTGCACGTGAACCCAACATAGGGCTTCTCTCCTTAACAAAACCCACACGTAGTGAGTGTTATGAGGGGCATTTCATTAAAATGATTTCTTTAATAAATTGAAGAAAAACTTCACGTGCAAGGTGAAAACACCCAAATTCAATGCTTGTGAGGTGAGAGAAACATTGAGCCAATAGTTGGCACATCACTTTGCGTTAAGCACGGGGAACACATATTTTGACCTTTGATATAACGATATATTAAAAAAGATTAACTGTGTGTCGGCCTTGAGTACTGAGATGGCTTCCTAGCTTAGTGCTTATGTCCAAGGCAGTATTGACACTATTGTCGAAGCCACTCCATAGATGTATTTGAACCTAAGAACTTTGTGCTTATTATTTTTTCAGTTGAACAACTACAACCATCGATTCCCATAGATGAACCGAGTCAATAACTAATATAGTTAGAGTGTTGTCTGAATTTGTCTCGATGCATGGGCCTTAGAATTGAGATCCTTAATTGCTCATTTCTAGCCATGGCCCATGCGATCGAAAGCTTCTCGAGTTTGTTCAGTGGTCCTTGTAATTGTTAAGCAAGGCAAAAGTAGATTGCTTTCAGCTAGAATCACTGTAAATGGTTTACAAACATGAAGGAATCGCAAGAGTGCATATATCAATTTGCACTTCGGACTACAATCAAGTATAAATTAATTACCTTCTCAGACAAAACCATCTAGCGGGTGAGAAGAAAGTGCAGAAAAAAGGGTGAAGGTCAAGATTGCGAGCCACAATGAGGGCGTAACTGCAATCGCACCGCATGTGGTCAGATTGTCCACCTTCGAAAAACACTTTGTAAAAATCTGTGCTTAAAATGTGTGATAAAGGTGGGGGCTGGATGGGCATGGAAAAACTTGAAACCATCCTCCTCATTCCTGCCCCTTTTTGTTTGGAGCCAAAAGCCTGGAGAACGAGGATAATTTCCTTTGTACTGAGTTGTAGGATGGCATCAACTTCAGACGCAAAACTAGTACAGAGACGTTTAGGTGGAAATACAGTTCTGACGTCGTGTTGAGGACATGGATGTAGAAAGAAGTTTCTCAAGCTCATCCAGCCTCGACCAAAGGGTTCACCCATTCCCAGCAGTGCCCACTGTTTTGCGGTCGTCGTTCACGCAGCCTGGCATCGTGATGTGGCTCACTCTTGGCCCGACAGACAGCTCCTGTGGCGCGACACATCCAGCATTGTCGCGCGACATGGTTGCACTCTGTGGGCCCCACATACCTAATGTACGGTGGACGGATCCCGATGAGACCGTCCTCAGGGTCGTTAGTGCTTGCTTCAGCGGCTGCGTTTGGGATCCTCAAGGATGCCTTTAGCTTCGATGATTGAACACTGCCGGACGCGCCTACCTATCGTCGTCGGCCCTCGGTGCATCGGATCGAGCACGTGTTGTGGCCGTTGCGTCGATCGACCGCCACAAGTTCATTTGTGAGCATTTTTAGTAATGACACAATTCACACATTGCTTGGATGTGCCAAGCAATAAACTGTGGTTTCAATTACGAAAAATTCTAGTTCTTAAAAGAGAATCGGTATCGAGTTTTTCTGCAAAATCAACAGATGAGAGAAGTCTGTAGTTTAGCAGGCTGAACCACCAATTAATGCGTGATGGAAGTCGTCAGTTTATTTCACACAACAGTACCGTACGATCATCCCGAAAGCACAATTGCAACAGTCACGTGATCATATTACAATTTGATTTCTTCCACAATCATCATCATCATCTCACCAATTTGATAGGTTATTCATTGCGACGGCCTAGCAAGCATGTATATACGAAAAGATAGTTGACCAGAATCGAAACAGGTAGAGCTCAATTGAATCAGCAAACGAAGAAAACTCTGATCAAATCAGTATGAGTACCTAAGGAGTTTAAAATCCGACAGTCAAGTTTACAGGCTTATCAAGGCTCCAGATGCTCTGCAATCGCAACAGATACATGCACTTGAAGAGAAAAGCTTTTGGTTATTTTCGTTAGGGAATACAAATTCACCGAATTTAACCCTGAAATTCGATATAAACCGAAACAAAACACCATAAAAAGAAGATCCCCAAGGTGGGATACAGTACTAAGAAGTTAATACAGATTCACAATCTTTCTTTGTTACAAAGGTGGGGTCGATACAAGTAAACGATTTTCAAATCATGACAATTGAATGAAACTTTTCACCTACAAGTCTGAACACCATGGATTTCAATCAAATTTTTAAGAAAAATGAACCCAAAGGGTCCCCTTTTTGAAACAATAAAACATTACTTCAATTATAAATAAAAAATCTCACGTTCCAAAACCCAAGTCACAATTTCACCATAAAATACATATATAAACACTTTCCTTATTACCTAAAGAGCAGAATTTACATCAGATTTAAAATAACAAACACTTTTTAATTCAATAAAGCCTAATTAAACAACTTTTTGGTCTTTTTATATAAATTTTAATGCTAACCATAATCACATCCTACATTTTTTCATAAACTTCATAATAACCACATTCATTTCCAAATACCTGAATGCACAAAATTTTATTACAAAACATCCATAGGTAAACATGGCCCAATTCAAATTATTAGAGTGTTAGCTTACTAGTGCGAGTAACCATGGAAACGATTCAAGCATACTATAAATGTTATTCTCATAAAACATTCCATGTTAGTATAGCCTTAACAGAGTTATTCATACAAAACAATCATTATTTTTGGTGTTTAATGTTGGAGTGAGAGATAACTACATAGAACAACAGCTTTCACATGGCGTGGTCAGATTGACACTTGGAGGTCTGTACATGAAGTTAGGATTTTTATCCGTAAATATACGTGTGTAGCTTCACCAAGAATTGCCCACTCTACAAGTCAGATTTAATTCTTGCATCCATGTCCACGGGGGGAAAGGAGCCTGGATCTTCAAGTACTGCATGCATAGCTAGGTCGTGCATGACTGCTAGCCTAGCTTGCTCAGCATAAACGCAGTGCAAGCAAGCCCTATTCGGTACTTGGCCGAGACATGTTAGAGTGCAGTTGCACCTGATTGGACTATTGGGACCACTTTCATTAGCATATACAAGGAGAGCTATAGAGCACGAACCACTCTACATCAGGTGGTACATGCACGAATTAACATTGTATCAACTAGCACATGCACGACTCAACAGCTGCATGCGGAGAAAAGATTGGGGACCATCTTGCGTTAGCAGCAACATGCGCGACTCAACAGTTGGGACCACTACCAAGTTGCTAGCCTTCAGGAGGCTTCCTTTAGGGAGGTTCAGTTAATTGTCCCCTTTTATATAAAACAAAAATTGTTGTATGAGACATTGATTTCGACAATTTCCTGGTCATTGTGGTGGGGTGTAGTAATTTTATGTTCACATGGAGAACTATGTAGGTTCTACGTTTGCCATGAAACCAGGATGAGAAGAATTAAACGCAAAGAAAAACCATAGGACATAAAGTATGATTCCCTTAGTAGACAGATTTCTGTCTGCAAAGATGATGTACATTTATTTGTAGATGTCAAGAGCGAACCTGTGTCATTTGCGCCCAATGTTGACAGAATCATTGCTATTCAGAAGTGTTTTGCCATATGCTCCAAAATTTTTCTTTAAGTCCCTCGCTACATGAGTTCAGCCTCTCCACCCACCCCCCAAGATAAAATTGTATTGACTCTTTGTAACGGGGTGTGTATCATGATGAGCCTTGAATTTACTCGTTTGTGTACTATGTACTAGTGTAAATTTTAACATGTCAATCGGATACCCCCGCTTAATAGAATTTTACCATTTTGGGGGGAGGAAGTCGGTGCTCGATCTCCCCCCAATGGCGAGAGTGTAGTGGAAAAGTGTAGCTGGTCAGTGTATCTTTGTTTGTGCGATGGAAAAAACAATATACACTTGTGTATTCGACGTTGATAGGGTATCGACAGACCAACATTGTCAATCGTAGATCCTCACCCTTGCTAGCTGTTGATGTGGAGGGTCAACCGGAGTTTTGTACACAAATGTGTTCTGTGCACTTGTGTATCATGTACAGTAGTGTTTCTTTTTTTGCCCATAATGTATACTCCATACTTTGACCAGGTACACTTCGCTAATACACTCTACCATTTGGGAGAAGGGAGGGGAGGGGACATTTAGAGTCCAAGCTCTCCCCCTTAAGATAGGTGGAGTGTATAAGTAAAGTGTATCTCGTTAGTTCAAAGATTTTTTGGCATAAGAGAGTTTTAAGAGAGAATTTTGATATTGAAGCGAGACGACGTTGAATTCGTAACCACTTTGTTTTTCCCCTCCCAAAGTCAAATTGTATTTGAGCTGTAAACCAAGATGTACATCGTGCAACATTCAAGATTATATATTGGTGTATCTTTGCGAATGGTTCAAATGTAGGGTCTGAAAACCCCTCCACAATAGAAGGCAACCTCCAAGGTCTAGCTATTGCGAGGTCCAGCAAGAGCATTGACAAGCAAGAAAAAAATACCCAAAGCCCTCGAATGTGACTTCAGGATGGTTCTGGTTCTTACATGTTTTGGGTCAAGAAGTAGGCATGGTTATGCCTTACAGTTGTTATAAATTTCATGTACAAGTAAAGGTGTACGTCTATTTTTGCAAACTGTAAGTGGTGTTGTAAAAATCAAAAGCATAGATTTTACTATTTCTCTAATGTTTTGGCAAAACATTCTACGATGCTTTCTATGTTGAAACATTAAAATATATTTTTATGTTTATGAACACACATTCTAAATTATGTTTTGTTGCATTTTCCAAGACGGTTATGAATTTTCTAAATGCATGCATAAACTATGTACACTATAGGACGAGTGTATTTTTTAGGGGTTCTTAACTAAAAAAACCTTGAGGAGGCAGCTGTGTGCGTTGGATTAGGAAGATTCCATAAGGAGGAAGTTACAACCTTGTAGTAGGAAGTTTTCTCTAGGCACATAATAGCTGTTCAATTAGCAAAGACCCCATTATAAAAGCAGACTGGACTAAGTCAATCCACTGACTCAGCAAGCAACTATGGTAGTAACTGTAGTAACTAAGACCGGTAGTCCATCTTTGCCAGAAAACGTCTCAGACAAAGACTCTACAGTGGCTCTAATCTAAAGACCCAAGTAAGCCTGGCAGTAGTCTGTCTGCCTTGGTAGGAGGACGCCCCTGAGAACCTGAAGGCTTGACTACCTCAATGTGCTAGGCAAACTACTTGCAAGACTCAAGCTACCTAGCTTGAGGTGTCTTGCTAGACATTCTCCATCTATGGGCCATGATTTGTGTCTAGGCGTTAGTCCCCAGAGTGTGTGTCTAACCTCCGTTCAACTTTACACAATTTATTCTGTATAGATAGTTGGATTGTGTTGGAGTCTCCCTTTGTCAACCTAGTGTGCTTGGTAGTGCTCTTTAAGCCTGGTTAATAGGGTTTAGAAGCTATGTGTCTTTTGGATGTCCCCTCCATCAAGGGAAACTCCAACTTCGTTAAGGGATAATATTGATATGGCGTAATGAGATCGACAATTGGTGGTTTGCATGCGAAGTTACGAATTATTATTTGTAAACACCCAATTGTGGCTTGACCAGGAATTTTCTACTCTATAGGCCAAATTAAACTCTGACATCCAGGTTGAAGGGGGGAGAGGAACCTGGATCGTTGAGTGGTGCATGCATAAAAAGGCTTTGCATGCCTACTAGCTTAACTTGGTTAGAAACTCTGTAGTGTAAGCTAGCATTACTGAGAACTTGGCCCAGACCACTTAGGGTGGGGCTATATCTGACAGGACAATTAAGACTGTTTGCATCAGCACATCCAAGCAAAGCTTAATAGTAGAGACCACTCTATATCGGATGGTACATGCACGACTCATTATTATATAAACTACCACATGTATGAGTCAAAAGCTACATTAGATACTACATTCACAACTTAGCAAGCTGTATGTGTAGCCAAGAGTGGATACGACCCTAGTTAGCAACGACATGCGCGACTCAGAAGCGAGGACCATTGCCACATTGGCAGCCTTGAGGAAGTTTCCTTGAGGGGGAGGATACGTGCCTTGGACCGGGAAGAATCCTTGAGGAGGAAGCTATGACGTTATAGTAGGACGTTTCTTCTTGGCACGAAGCAACTTGTCAATTTGCCAAATCCCATTATGAAAGCAGACCAGACTTAGTTAGTCCTATAACTCAACAAGAAACACTAGTAGTAGCTCTAGTAGCCAAGACTAGTAGTCCATCTTTACGAGAGAATGGCTCAGACCAAGACGATGTAGTCGCTCTCATCTCAAGACCAAAGTAAGATTAGTGGTAGTGTACTAGCCTGTGCAGGAGGAAGCCTTTGACTACGTGGAGGCCTGGCTACCTTGCTGTGGTGGCCAGACTACTAGCAAGACTCAAGTTATCTAGCTTGAGCTATCTTGCTTGGCGTTGCCCATCTATGGTCCAAAATTTATGTCTAGGCGTGAAAGCCTAGAGTTAGTGTCTAACCTTAACTCTACTTTACAATGCTGATCCTATGTGGATAGTGCGACCTAGATTGTTTTGTAGTGTTGTATTAGCCTGGTTAGGAGAATCTAATAGTTGTGTGTCTTGCAATAGTTCCCCTCCGTTGACTTGGTAAGCCTGGCAACACTCTGCCTCCTTCGCTAATAATGTAAGACGTCCTTTAAAAACCTACTAAGTCTAGTAGTGGCTTCTAGCGTGGAGAGGAGGCTGCCATGAAAACCTGGTGGCCATTTCAACAAAAATCATGGGGAATGTGCTAAGACCCTTGCAACGACAGCCTTAACGGCCTCGGAAGGTGTTACACCATTGGATGGGACATGTTGTGTCAGAGCATTAAGCTGAGTTTTGCTTCATTGCTGTTTCCCTATACCATTCTTGTAGTTCAATTTTTTTTCAATTATATTTTTGATTCAAGTCTTCTGCTTTCGTACTTTGGAGTATAGGGTTTGTTTGCTGGACACACAGATCGTACAAAACAGCAAAGTCCCCTTACTAGATCAAAGAACGTGGTGACTTTTTCAGTATAGGCTCTAAAAAAACCCAACATGGTCTCAAATCAAAAGGACATCTTGGCATGGTCAACATGCGATTAGAGTAGCGATCCCCTATGCCAAATACAAGTAGTAGCTACTTCTCAAGCGTCAAAGGATGAAAATGTTTTTCATCACTCACTTGTGGCACGGTGAGCACGTGACGTGGTGACCCTGCACACATGGAGTTATTATGGACATTTTGAGTGACCTCAATCCGGAGAGCCTACACATGGATTATCAATGGTTGAATGGCCTATGAGTGCCAAGCTTGTGCATGGACCAAGAATGTGTTCCAAGGAGAGAGAAAGTACTAGCTGAGGCGACAAAGAGCTCAAGAGAGGAGGCGCTTTTGATAAGTGCATGCCGAGATAATGTAAGTGCAAATGATGCCTTGCATGAGCAGTTGAGTGACAAGTGTTTTGTGCTTTTAACTTCAAAAGTGGAATGCACAAGTTTTGACATTTAGTTTTAAAAGCTTTAGCAGTTTTTTTCCCTAATTCAACAAACGATGCAACCCGGCCATCAGCTTCAACTAAAACAACTACCATCATCATGAATTGCATCAATCATGCAAGCAAATGTGGCACAATTTGTGCCTCAAAACCTCATGCCAATTCACATTTCAATGATACAATCTGCAACGTCAAGCATGAAACATCGCTGTGTGGTTCAGTCAGAACACATTGTCGTGTAGGTGCCATCCCTCGCACTTGCACCACCATTGCTTGATAGAGGTTAGTATGAGAAAGCTGGGAAGCAAAACTTCAAGAATGAATCCATAGAGCAAAGGCAAGAGATTGTCCAGTAGCAGCTCCTTTGCCAACGAGAGGAGCATACATATGTGCTTTAAGTTGACCAGGCAGCTCACTTGCTAACGTTTTGCCACTAAAGTGGCAAAACGTTAGCAACAAAATGAGGCCTTGTAGCTGAATAAGGCTTCATCAACATCACATGAACCATCTGCATGCCTGTCACAACTTAGTTCTCCTCCTTCGATGTCAAAGCTTGTCTATCCTCTCCTCACCAAGTCAGCTTCATCTTTTCATGGAGGAAGCGTACAAACCCTTCTGGTGTTCCTTGAAGCATACATAACAACGACATTACAACACTCAAAGCATCTAAGAGTGCCACCAGGCTTTCAAGTGCCACAAGCAGCAAGTGACGACAAGTAGCAATACTTCGAAAACACCCATGTGATGATTTCATAAGGGTTGGAATCACTCTATGCACTACTTTGTGAGTTACAAGCAGGAAAGCCATCGGCAACAAATCACATTGTGAGAGAGCGAACGCAAGCAACCATCTTATAGAAGCTCATGGAGGGTGGAGTGGTCACTAAGGAACTAGGCTGCCATCAATAGCTTGGCAGCTGCAAGCAACGGTCGCAATAACAGTGCCTACTCAAGAGAAAAGTGTCGGCACTAGTGGTCACAAGGTTGGATGCCTTGCCAAACATCCACAAGGTGACTAAGAAAGCAAACTGCGGGTCTACATCACAGACGCAGTTTGTATGCTCTATCGAACAAAAGACAACCTAGTAACTGGATGCTGATGGTGTAGTAGAGCAGCTAAGTTGGACGTGTCTTCAACACTACATGGAGGTTCACATGAGCCCTAAAGTGTGTGACAAGCTGACTCTTCATTAGCTTGTACAAAGCCAATGCGACAACAACATGCACTTCCAATGTAGCAGGTGGTAAAGTAAAAGCCAGCCTACGACTTGTAAGAGTAGTAGTGATCCAACAGGTGCTCGTGTATGGAGCCATAGCATGTGGGAGCTCACATAACAAGCTTACAGGCTTCAAGGGTATCGAGACAACATTAGTAGAAGAGGAAGCAGCATGGTGGCTACTCTGGGCTGGTCCACTACCATCGACGTAGTAGTGATGAGTGCACCAAGAAAGAGATGCTTGTAAGTAGTCTGAGATGTGCTTCTCACAACCACAATACTCGTTCCATGACGCAGAGCGGGCAGTAGCGAAGGAAGAAGAAGACGAAGAAGAAAGGGGAGCATCTAAGAAAAAATAAGGGATGGAATCCCAAAGCAACATCTGTTGTAGCATCGGCATCGGTAAGTGCAGTAGAAGCACAAGTGCAGCCGAGTTTCATGACGTAGTGGAACAACAGAAGTCATGGTGTGCGACCGTTTGGTCGTGCACATCATGGTGCTGCTCAATGACACCAAGCACGCGTTGATCCAAAGGCAATGCAAAGGCAAAGGAAAAACCTGCAATGGCAACAATTACCTCAATGAGAGCACATCGATCTGTGCAATTTCAGAATTGACCACGATATCACCAACAAGGATGCATTTTGCATCCGAGGAGACCTCTGCCCTCTTTTAAGGAGACAAGGGAATATAATTTCTTGAGCACATGAGCAAAGGAGCACATCGGCATTAGCCATAGCTGAAGCAGCCATGAAAGTGCCAGCAATAGCTTGCTTTATCAAAGCAATGGCAAAAGAGATTCTGGAGTGAGGGAAAAGTAGAGGAAATATGTTGTTCAAGCCTTGAAGTAGTATGTAATGTAGCAAGTTAAGAAGCAGAAAAAATCCTATCCAAGTGCCAGTTAAAAGCAATAAGCCTACCACATGTATGGTTGCATGTAGGAATGGAGTAGCTACACTCCATAGAAAAATACTACCTGAGTGGTAGGTTGAGGTAGTAAGCCAACCTGGTGTAAGGAGTGGTGAAAAAATGGAGCAGTTGAGCTACATGTCAAAATCATGTCAAGAGGGCAGGTGGTTTTCGTAAGCCCACCTGGTATGATGTGGCATACACAAACAGAGCAGTTGCGCTCTATGGAAGAATCCTACCGGGGCAACAGATGAATGTAGTAAGAACACCTGGTATCAAGTGGCTTACACATATGAGTTGTTGTGCTTTGTGGCAAAATCCAATCGGAATTGTAGAAGGAGGCAGTTAGCCCACTAAGATTGGGGGAATGCATAAATGGAGTAGTTGTGCTCCATTCCAAAATCCTGTCAAGGTGGTAGGTGGAGGAAGAAGTGTTGATGATGTTGGAGCGCAATTCAGACCCCTCAAGCAGATGAGGACCATGTCCTTGGATTTCCACCTGAAGGCAAACATTTATGGAGAGGCAAGCTTGCTCCTCACAAGCGCAAATGTCCCTCCAACAATAAAGTACTCGATAGTAACTTGTCTTTGTTATAAGAGCTGAAGCATCAGTGCTATAGTTAGAGTAGTTGTTGGAGTGAAGAAGAGTAGTCAGAGGTTCAAGAATGACCTTGGAGGAGCTTGTTGTGATCACAAGCTATATGGCTTAGCTTCTCGATCATGGGGATTTGAGCAATACGTCAACGAAGCTTGTAGTGCCTTGTGGAAGGTGAAAGGAACAACTAGTAGCAACATGAGATCAATAGCAAGAAAAAATGGGAGACGTCTTGTGTCTACTATAGGCTACATGGTGGTTTTAAAAAAACAAAACTATCAGAATGTGAAATCTGGATTTGGTAACAATTAAAACCCATGTTTGCATTTCCTCACCCATGAAAAAAATTGCAGAGCAAGTTTACTTCTTGCTGCTATGGATCCTCTTTCATCAGGAGTTAGTGCAGTCGCATAGCAATGGCAGCAACTAGAGAAGCAACACCAGTACCAGCAGGCAAGTGCTATAATCTGCTCTATGGTAACTCTCATTTTGCCTTTTACAAAGTGGACCATATCACTTTTTTCGGTGAAACAAGATGGATCACCTTCTCTAGTGACCTTGAAGAGCTGGTTGTTGCGTCCAAAATGCAAGCTAAGAGCACCGGTTAGAAAAAAACAAAGGGGACATACTGGAAGCTTAAATTGCATGTTGAACTACAATGAAAAAACGGACCCCAAGCAAGCCGAGCAATGGAGCGTAATTTGCAAAAATACTGCGACTGGAAAAGATAAAAAGAAAAGAAAAGGAAGTTGGATGGAACGAGGAAAACAGGGATTGGCTAAGGGGGCCACCGAGCGAGGGGGGAGTGGAGCAGCTTCCATGCTAGACGTCGCACCAGCTCTCCGCGATGGCGGTTTGGGCTTGGAGCCTGCCACAAGAGCAAGCTCAACCACGGTAAGGCCTTGTTGCAACAGCAAGCTAGTGCAAATCCCCTTGTTGTGAGGATAGGGTGGCTGGTCGACGTCTAATGAGCGAGGCCTTGCACGAGGCCTCTACACAATCGGACTAGGCAAGAAAAAAAGCCATGACTTAGTTTCGCCCCTCAAGCGATAAAGGCTGGTGGAGAGCCACACGCAAGCAACCAAGAACAATGCCAAATGGCTAGTGGAGCCATGGCGACCAGCTTTGGTTGACGCAGCCGGTGGGCTACGTGCAAAAAAAAAGGGAGGCCCTGGGAAATGGTTGTGAGCATCAAGGGCCTTAATCAAGAAGCCCAAACTGGGTGACCTATCTGAGCGATAAAGGGTCACTTCCAGCCACAAGACCGAACATCACTAAAAAACGATGTTTCACTTGTGAACGCCACCATGGGAGTCCATAAGGGACGTGGCAATATTGGAATGTGTCAAAGAATAGACATGGTGGCACAATGATTGCCTGAGCCATGCCGTAGTCAAGCTCAAGCAGTTGAGTGTCACTAAGGTAAGTGGTAGAAGTAAGTGAATTGGAGTCGTTGAAGCAGATGGCTCAGGTGACGGGGGGAGTTGAAGCCTGCACCATCAAGAAAAAATAACAGCCGATGAGCTTTTACACTCGTCAGTCAGAGGGGGCTATAACAATATGACGGTTCAAGAAGGCAGTCCAAAGCAATGAATCTGCCTCGCAAGCACCTCGTTAGTGGAAGCTTCTAGAGCCTTCTATTACACAACCAAGCCCGTGCATGAGAGACATGATGTCTTTGGTTGTCGGAAGTTGCTTTTAAAGGAAGCAACCTAAGTGATGAGTGGACATGAACCCATCCTCACCAAATTTTATTTTTCTATTGTACCCATCTTTCTTTGACAAGACAATAGGCTCGACAAAACCTTGGAAATCTAAGATTGAGTCTTTCCAAGGAGATACTCGACCGAGTTGAGTCGTGTTTTTTCTGAAAACTTCTTAGTAGCGAGAGAACACCCAAAAGCAACCTAGAAGTCACTTATGATAGCAGACCGTATTTTAGGCAGCTAAAACCTTCACAAATCAATCATTTATCCACTACAAAAACTGCGAGTCTCTGCATCCATCAGCGCACCTACCGAGGGGTTGTGTTGGAGTGAGGGATAGCAAAATTAAGCAACAGCTTTGACACTTTGTAGTCGGATTGACAATCGGTGGTCTGTACCTGAACTCGGAATTTTAGTCATAAATACTTGGGTGTGGCTTGGCCATGAATTTCCTACTCAAGAAGCTGGATTGAATTCAGGCATCCAGGTTGAAGGGGAGAAAGGAGCCTTAATCTTCAAGTGTTGCATACATAACAGAGCTATGCATGCTTGCTGGCCCAGCTTGGTCTATAGCTGCGGAATGCAAGCAAGCCCTATTGGGCATTTGGCACAGACCATTGAGGATGGAGCTACACCTGAATAGACTCTTGTGATCGCTTCTATTAGCATATGCAAGCAGAGCTCTGAAGAAGGGACAACTCCGCATTAGGTGATACATGCACGACTCAACATTGTATCAACTACAACATGCACCACTCAGCAGTTGCATATAGAGAAAAGAGTGGAGACGACCTTGCGTCAATGGCAACATACGCGACTCAACAGTTTGGACAACTACCAAGTTGCTAGCCTTTCGGAAGGTTCCTTGAGGAGGAAGATGCATGTCTTGGTGTGGGAAGATTCCTTGAGGAGGAAGCCAAGACCTTGTAGCAATAATGTTTCTCTTGGCACAAAGCAACTTGTCAACTTGCCAAGATCCCACAATAAAAAGAAAATTGGACTTAGTTAGTCTAGTAATTTAGCAAGAAATTCGAAGAGCAAGTGTAGTAACCAAGACTAGCAGGCCATCTATCTTAAAAAACACCTTAGACCAAGACTCTGTAGTCTCTCTCATTTCAAGACCCAAGGAAGCCTGACAACATTCTGCCAGCCTAGAATGGAGGATGCCCATGACTACTTGAAGGCATGACTACCTCGCTATGGTGGCCAGACTACTTGCAAGACTCAAGCTGCCGAGCATGAGCTATCTTTCTTGATGTTTTCAATCTATGGGCAAAGAGTTGTGTCTAGGCGTGAGAGCCCAAAGTTAGTGTCTAACGTGAGCTCTACGTAATAGTTTTGATTTTGTCTTGACAATCGGACTATGTTGGAGTCTTTCTTTGTCAACCCTATGTGTTTGGCAGTGCTCTATCATCCTCGTTAGGAGGGTTTAGTTTTTTTTTGTTTTGTTGTCAGGCTAATAAGAGTGAAAACACTTTGCCAGATTAGCTAGGAGGCTCTGAAGTCCTCTAACAACCTAGTAAGTCTGGCAGTGGCTTCCAACATGGAGAGGAGGCTACCATAACGACATGATTGCCATTTCACCTCAAAGCATGGTGACTGTCTTGAGACCCTTGCAAGGACAATCTTGAAAACCTATCAAGGTGTTACGCCATTGAATGGGGTAGGTTGTGTAAGAGAATTGAGTTGAGTTGTGTTTTGCCGTTGTTTTCCTCTACCATACTTGTTCTTGACAGTCTTTTCAGTTATAATTTTTATTCTAGTCTTCTCCTTCGGAACTTTGGAGTAAAAGGCTTGCTTGATGGGCACATAGACACCCTTGCTACATCACAGCACGCTGTGTGTTCCTCACTACAGGCTCCAAAAAACCCAACATTTAAGACCTACCATTTTTTGTTTTTAAGGCGTGACAAAGACATGATATATGAAAAACCTTTCTCTTAGAAACTTGTCTTTTGCAAAACATACGCACATGAGAAGAGAAATCAATACATTTCAAGAAAGAGCTTGAATGAGGTTTGGAATGAATAATATTTCATTGGGTGTAAATTAGAATGTAGCAAATTGGATAGAATCCTTCGCCAACTAGGTCAAAACCACCGTGCTTGGGGGTCACTGACCCTTGAGTCATCCCATCCAACCGCCCATTCATTAGGGACCCTCGCTCGATCCACTTGGTGTCGGCCGCGCGCAACACTCCTCCATAGTATGAGTAAGTCGCCCTTGGCATCTGCACGTTGAACTTGAACACCGGCACTTTGATACCAATGAAGTGGATGACAAAGAATCCTTCACCAACTACGTTAAAGGCGTGGTGCTTGGGGGTCTCTGACCCTCAAGCCATCTTGTTTTACCACAGAGAGGTCAAGGACCTCTGTTGGATGTACGTGGCAATGTCAACGCTCTGCATATAATTATAATCTTACTAACGTGATATTAGAATATTGAATATATGGAAATGGTTTTTAATATGAATGTTTAGAAATTTGAAACATATATGTTTTCAAATTGTCTTCATGTTTGTGGTGAGTTTTGGGGTTGTTGAGTGGATTAAATAGTGTGGAAGTATGGAATTAGAAGCACATGAATAGTGAAATAAATATTAAAAAAAATTCATACGAATTTGAAAGTGACAAAACACAAGATTATGTGTCATTAATGAATCTGAAATGGTAATAATCATTCAAACGTACATACTTTGGTTCTCAAATTTGAATTACAATGATATATCATCAATAAAAATTTGTAATGTTAAAAATAGTGAAAATTGAGAATACGAGCATATAAAAGAAGTTGTTTTGGTTTCATATCCATGAAACAAATTATCCACATGAAATTCAACCTTAACGTTCTCAAAAATGTGCTTAAGAATTAGTCTAATGTAAATGCCACATTTAACTTACTCAAATTCAACAAGATGAACATGACTATGCTTTTCCTCAACCATTTTATAGATTGAATCATATTTATCTCACACCTTTTGACAAGTACAAACCCCTTCATTGAGGAAATGATTTAGTGACCATAACATCGTTGAAAAGCAGTGTCACGACTTACACGAACCATGATTGTTGAATGAAGGGATTTAATGAGGTTCATTGGTGAAGATCCATACATATGGAACAGACAATCTATTATGCTTGCTTGTTATATGGGCTCACTCTACCTTATACCCATTTTAAGAGGGTGTTGGTGATGCCCTACTTGAAGCTTGAAAAACTGGGATTGGTTGCTTAATGGTGAAAAAATCACTTTGAACTTGATTCATCATGCTCAATCAATGGCATGCATAGCTCATCAAGCAAAGCAAGGAGGGGCATGATCCCTTGCAAGAATCCCTCTTTCACGAGAATTGCAAGGGAGAAATAATCCATTCTTATTGACATGCAAACCCTCACATAGTTTAGGGTTTTTATGTTTTGCACTGGTGAAGCTCATGCAAAACATGAAACCCTCAATCGTGTGAGGGGTTTGCGGGTAAAAAAGGGGTGGAATTAATTGCCCACCATCGAGCAAATGCGCCTTTATTTTGGTCCCTCTTCTTTTTTTTTACATGAAAATTCCCCATTTCAACTTGCAAAACCGAGTCAAATCCTACTCGAGATTACATTTGGAGTATGAGGGTAGTAGTTTTGTGGAGGCTTGTGTTTTTCCCCATGATAGCAACGCCAAAGACTTTCCCTTTGAATCCATGGGGAGTTTTAGGGCCCCCATGCATACCACACGTAATCCCCCCCATGAAAATTCACAAACACCTCAAAAGAGGGGTTTGTGATTGTTCATTGTTCATTGTCGATGTCAATGTGTTGATGTTACATCTAATGCAATATTGACATGATGCTTTTGTTTTGGCTATTTGTGGGTATATTTTTTGTATTATGAAGAAATCAAATAGAGAAGGTTTTCTTTTGGTGCGGAAGTTGCATATGGTATACCCACTTTTTAATCTATTAGGTAATCTCTAGATGCCGTGCTAGTTTATTTGGTGTGAGTTTTCCTTAAGGATAACCTGGAGTTCACCATTGATAAAACTCGAGTTAAAATTTTGATGATTTGACAAGAAAACGTTATAAGCTTAGTATGATTGTTATTGAATTGAAGTGATCGGGAGAAAACCTTTCAAGGATATTCATATTGGTTAATTGCTTTTTGCAAAGGGATTTTTTGAAATACAAGGCTGAGTTCAAATACACATAGAATTTTATAATTTGAAGGAAATTATTATCAATATTTGTGATGTTCATATGCTATTTGGTAGGTAATCTTGACTCCTTAATGTTTATTGTTAAAGTGAAGGCCATATTGAGCACACCAATCTTAAGTTAAGTTGATTAATTCCTTTATCTTGGTAAAAGTATGCCTAGAAGTCATGCCAATTATTTTTTATTCCGACCCTCAGTTGTTCTTATACAAAATTTCCACTCAATTGAGTTATTTGTCACTAATCTTGCTATTGGAAAATACAAGTGAAATCTTAAGGAGTTTAATGTATCCTAGTTGTTCTCCTAAAACATGAGTTATATTTTTCAGCAGTAGTAGATTCCCTTTCCACCTTGATAAGCATAACATATTCGGGTTTCCATGAAACAATTTTCGCTTTCCCATATCTGTACTTTTTTGTGAGCCTGGCTACCATTCATGGCTGATTTTCTTAGCATTTTTCCTTTGCCTGGCCTCCGTGTATCTTCATGTTTTCCTTTTCACCAAAATTTGCGTTTCCAGCGAGCGTCCTCGTAGTTCGCAGCACCGACCCACGCAGCACTCATTGCTCTTTCGGGGCTTTGGCATGAGCGCCTGTTCAAGCTGCAGCTGCATTCTCGTGTCGGGTGGCAACCGGTGGATCGTGTCGATCACACCCGCCGCCATATCTCCTGCAGCGTCCACCAAGCGCCGCCGCCACTGCCCTCTGCGAGCGCCTGCCTCGAGACCACCGGCTGGCTCACTGAAATGTGCTCCAGCGAGGGAATGAGGAAAGGTTGAGTTTGAGAGGAGAGGGGGGGGGTTTACCCTGGCCGACGTGTCGTGTTTTGAGGTCGGTCGTACAGCCGAATGCAGCCATCTGCTGCACAAACCGATCAGGTTGCGGCTCGGTCGGACCCGCATCCCACCCCTTCTCCCCACTCCCCCCCCCCCCCC
>SZWC01004517.1:53390-71426 GCA_023375785.1 Penium margaritaceum | reverse complement strand
GGCGTCTGGCAGGGCTCACCGAGAAAACCCTGCCTGCCAGAAAATAGGTCTAGCACTATTTTCTGATTGGCTGGTTAGCTGAGTAACAAGTTCTACACTAGTGGGGGGGAGCTAGAACTTGGAGGGGTCTCCCATTGTTTCTCATTCTTCATTCCTAATCAGTTACATTCAGTTTTCAGCTGCTTTCTGGCGCTAACACGGGCGCGCGCGTTTCTGAGTAACAAACCCAGAGCTTCCAGACGTAGACTCTAGAGAAGCCGACTGAGGGGGAAGCAGACTTAAGCAACGAGCGTGGAAGCCCGCACGCTGCATCGACAACGCATGCTGCCCCAACCTGCTGCCTAGGTTTCTAGCTGGGTTTCATCATGCCATCCACGTTACCTCGCACGGTAGCTTTACTTCTCTTGAAAAATATAACCGGCGAGAAGGATGTGTGTGGATTGACATCACCATCAAGAATCCCTATCCCCTTCTGTGAGCAAACAAAGTTTTTGACCAATTCCGGAGGGCCTGAGTTTTCACAAAATCGGCATATGCAGCGGCTATCATCACATTAGTGTATCTGATAAAAACATCGAGAAGACGTCATTTTCACCATATATGGGCACTTCAAGCTCACGGTTGTAGGCTTTGGACTATGAAATACCAATGCAACATTCATGGTGACGATTCATTCATGCATGTACCTTGACAACTTTTTCATCTTGTATCTCGACAACATCCTGGTGTATACCCCACCACTGAGGAGCATAATGGAAACGTTCTCGAGATTGTAGAAGGAGATATTTTACGGATAACTCTTGAAATGCAACTTTGGTGGTATGACAAAACCAATTTCTAGTTCGACGATCCCTACTAGAAACGGCAATTTACTCGTTAGGTCGTCGTGTTACCAAACGTAGGGTTGTGACGGATGCTATTGGAGGAGTATCATGACATAGGTCTAGGTGGACACTTCGGTGAGGACAAGATGCTCAAGAAACTAGCAAAGTATAATTGGTGGGACAAGATGCAGACCGTCGTGGCAGCCTTATGTAAACATGCTACACCTGTAAACAGAAAAGAAATTCATCGCACGAGGCCACCAGGCCTACTCTAGCCTCTCCCTCTTAAGACGGAGAAGTGGGTTGATATCATTATGGATTTTGTGACGGAGCTACCTGCTACTCCCAAGGGGTAGGACGCCATCCTCGTGGTGAAGGACATATTTTGAAAATTTTCGCACTCCATTCGGACAAAAACCACCATTCGGCAGAAGAAACAACATGCCTGTTTCATAAATAAGATCGTGTGACTGCACGGCATGCCTCACACCATTATCAGCGACAGAGTCGGCCGCTTCACTAGTCATTTTCATCTCGGACTGATGATCCGTAATGGCCATCGGATCCAGCTATCAACGAAGTTCCATCCTCAAACTAACGGACAGACCGAGTAGACCAATTAGACACTCGAACAACTCCTTAACACTTTCTGCGAACAGCATGGCACGGATTGGGCAACAAAACTACGAACCCCCAAACCCGCATACAACTGTGCAACTTCCATTACAACGGGTCAAATTTCGTTTGAGGTTGTCTACTGCAAAATTTCCTTTCACACCTGTAAGATCTCAAAGACAAAGCAAAATTCTCGCGGTCGATATCCGCCGAAGGGACTTCACCAGCGTTCAGGAAGAAACACGTCAGACTCTCGTGAAGACACAAGCAGTTATGAAGCGAGCAATTGACCGACATCACATGAATGATGTGTGCAGTACTGATGACTGTGTGGTACTAAGCTCGGCGAATATAAAACTCCATGAACAAGACTGTGCAAAGCTCAAACCTCGATGGTTGGGACCATTTGAGATTGAGCGAATGCAAAACCCCGTTGTCGTTCGACCTCTCCTGCCAGACATTGGGGAGATCCACCCTGTTTTCCACATCAGCAAGCTGAAGCACTACATGGATCCCAACGAGAGCTTCTCCAGCCAAAACGTCTCTCCTCCGCCTCCTATCCAAGTGGATGGAGATATGGAGTACGTGATTGAAGACATCCTCGAACATCGACACCATGGGACAACAACCAAGTACCTGGTCAAGTGGTACGGCGACAACACCGTGCACAATACTTGGGAGCCCTACGACAACCTCTGAGACATTGATCACTTGATCGACGGCTAATATCGTCGTCACATCTGCTACATCGGCTAACTTGTCAGGGCGTCGCGACTAAAAGGGAGGGGAGTGTTACGTCCCAAAACGTACACGAGTCCTTGAACTTTAAAACTGGGCATATTTGTCCTTGCACTCATGGCCCACCGCATGTCAAATTAAAGGTTTTTATGCTGTTTTCTCATATTTTGGCCACCTGTCCCAACCTCTAGTGTTCCGCTTTCGAATTATCTGACAACTTCGACCACCTTCTAGAATGGTTCATGGAAGTATCATGAACTGTATCAATGTTTTGATAAAGTTAAGTCGGCTTTTCGACGATGCTAGACCTTTTTGTTAACCACGCTTCAATATTCTCAAAAACCATGACTTATCAGCGGAGATTTTTAAGTGACCACTCACAAAGCGACGTCATACGAGTTGTTCGGCTCAAATGCCAAAGAGCCCAAATATGCCTCATTGTGATTCTTGTTATTGTATTTTGGAGAGAAAGCATGACCCCCCATGTCAAAAAAATAAGCCCCATTTATCCCTACCTCACAACAATAAGCCTCATTTTCCCCTGCTTCACAGGTGATGGTTAAGGTTTAAGAAAACCAACAATGTACCCCACTTGTGCTCAAATGGCAATATGTCGATGTTGCATGGCATGTGACATGCTGTTGTCATTGTTTCTGGCCCAACAATCACAAATCCATTTACATAGGGATTTGTAATTTTTCAGGAGTTGGCTTGTGGGGAGTTTGCACGGAGAGTCCAAGACCCCCTATGCTTTGAAAGGGAAACTGCTGGGTCCCACTACCGCGGAACCTAGTAGGTGCCCGTGCAAAAATTCAACCCTAAAACCTAGGTGTAATTAGGGGTTGGGATTGTGCAGTTTAAAAAATGTAGAAGAGAATTTATAGGGAGCTGTCAACTCCAAATTCTTGGAGCAGATTCCGGCCGATGCCCGTTGGCCAAAACCCCCTGCAAGGTCCCCCCTGTCCTCTCGTAGCCCACCGGCCACCCGTTCCATCTCGGCCCTCCATCACATTGGAGCTGGTCCATAGGGGGTGGCTTGCGAAAGGAGGGGGGGACTTAAGAGGGGGGCGGGCAAGGTGGCAATTGACAAAGTACTGGTCGACGGACGTCGGCTAGCACTTTCATGGACAGAATCCGTCCCCACTCCCCCAATCCGTGATTGGATCAGGATCACAGCCCTCCATTTCAGTGACCACGATGGAGGACAACGATCTAGATCTGTATGCCCATTTTCACCACGCTCAAGTAGGGACGAGCGTCGATGTTTGAGCAAAGTGAAAACGAGTGGACGGATGGGGTTCATTGTTGTTGGAAATATTGTTATTTAGAGTGGAATGTAGATGGTTCACGGGGATGAGCTGCAAGGGAAAAGATGATTCAAGGATTTGGAACAAATGGATAATGCGTGTTAAGTATTAAGTGTAAATTGATGACAAGTGTCAAGTGAGTCGAGCACATGTAAAAAATGTTGAAAATGAAGATGAGGCATATGTTCGGTCCTCGATGCCCGGTTAGAGCAAGACCTCTGAGGCTGCGCCGTGAGTGGCTGCTTTAAGAAGCACCGTCTTGAAGTCGGTGCTCTTCACGAATGTTGAGGCGTGTCTTTATAGAAGTCTAGCACTGTTGAGAAGTCGACCAAATCATATCAAAACACCGATATAGTTCGAGACACACATGTCTATCTTTCTCGAAGGAGGTCGAAGTTGTCAGATACTTCTGGAACAGAATGCCGAAGGTCGGTGCAGTTGGCCAAAATTCCCTTGGCTGAACAACATAAAAATCCTAAGGTTGATGAGGGGTGGGTCATGAATGTGATGAAAGAAATGCTCACTCGCAGAGTTTAGGGGCTCATGGTTGTCACAGACATAAGAATGCCCCCTCTTTTTAGCATCAACGTCCCAGCGCACTAGTCTGTGTAGACCTGTGATGACGGTAGAAGCCATTGATTAGATGATCTACATCTCAGAGGTTGTCATAGGGTTCCTAGCTGTTGTGTGCGGCGTCGCAACCTTGCCATTTAACCGATTACTTGACCGTTTTTCCACGTTGTCGATGTCCGATGATGTCTTCAATCATGAACTCAGTATCCTCTCGAACAGGAGGTGATGGTGCGATCTCTCTACCGGGAGAGATTGTACCGGGGTCCCGTTAGTGCTTGATCTTACTGATGTGGACGATAGGATGAATTGCCATGCTGCCGTGCAGGCAAAGTTGAGCAACGATATGGGTTTCCACTTGCTCGATCACAAACGGTCCCAACCAGCGGGGTTTGAGCTTTGCAAAGTCCTTTCTGTGGAGTTTGATGTTCGTTGAGCTGAGGAGGATGCCATCACGAGTTTTGAGCACATCATCATTGCAATATTGGCCAGTCGCTTGTTTCATAGTTGATTCTGTCTTTGCGAGGGTCTTTTGTGCTCCTCTCCAAACGCTTGGGAATTTTCTTGGGTGGATGTTAAGCGTTGGAATGTTGCACTCATGATGTCATCCTACCGGTGTGACAAGTAGTTTACCGTACACCACTTTGAGATGAACATGTTTACCGGTTGCGGTGGAAGTAGTGGAGTTGTATGCAAGTTCTACGGCCGGCAATTTGGCAGTCCAATCGGTGCCGTGTGGCTCGCATAATGTATGGAGAAGTTGTTTGAGCATTTGATTGATCTGCTTTGTTTGCTCATTAGTTTGCGGATGAAATGCCATTGATAGTTGGATCCCACTACCATAACATGTCACCTGTTTGTGCCAAAAACGGCTAGTGAAGAGGCCACCCCTATTGCTGATGATGGTACGTGGCATATCATGTAGCTGCACGATCTGGTCTATAAATAGGCGCTCTCTTCTTTCAACGATGACGATGTTCGTCGTTTAGATGAAGTACGTACATTTTCAGATATTTTTCTACCATGACGAGGATGGTGTTGTATTCCTTGGGCGTGGCGGGAAATCCCGTCACAAAATCCTTGCTGATGTTGACCCATGGTTCGGTCGGAACAGGTAGTGGTTGGATCAAACCGTGTGGCCTTGTGAGACGAGACTTTTGTCTCTAACAAGTATCACATGTTTCACAAAAAACTGACACGTCGGTTTGCATCTTGTCCCAACAAAATTTCTTTGCCATCTTTTCTAACGTCTTGTTCTCGCCAAAGTGTCCACCTAGACCAGTGTCATGGCATACCTCAAATAACATTCTATGTAGCTCCTTGTTTGGTGGAACGACTGGACATGTGAATTGTCATTGTAGGGATCGTTGAACAAGAACTTGTTCTTGTCGTACTCGCGGAACTCCTGGTAACGCTTCGCGAATAGCCTTCCGAGGTACGGGTCTCGTTCGACAAGTAACGTGTTGATCTCGGTCGTTAGATCAGATTACCAACTTACAGCATAAGCCGGGTTAGTTTTTCTAGGCCGAAACTCAATGTCATAGTCCATGTAATGCTTAAGGAACTCCATCCATCGATTTTGTCAACAACTTTGATTTTGCTGATTCTTAAGACGTTTCAGGACATGGTGGTCGGTGCCGAAAGTGCATCATCGGCATTCTAGGTAGTACCACCATGTCTTAAACACATGCATGATTACAAGCATTTTTCTCTCGTGCACCACGTAGTTGAGTTCTGGTCCGTGCTGTTTTCTTAAAATATATGCAAGTGGTTGTTTCCCACCACCGTTTTCTTGAAGGAGAATGGCTTCGATGGCTCGATCGGACACGTCAATGGCCATGATGTAGTGCACCCTTGGATCTGTCAATTGTAAGGCTAGCGCCAATGTCAGAGTGTTTCTCAAGTAGTTGAATACCTCTTGTTTGATGTCACCCAATTCCACTCTCTAATTCTTTCAGTGAAATATGAGAGAGACGCCGAGACTTAAGCATATTCCTTTACAAATTGACGGTAGTAGTCGTAGAAGCCCTCAAATACTTGGATGAATATCTGAATATCTGAATATCCAAATATCTTTGGATGTTGGCTACTGAGTGACCGCCTCCACCTTTTTCGGGTCCATGCTGATCCGTCCGCCGCCGATGATGTAGCCCAAAAACTCAATTGAACAGCAACCAAAGGCACATTTTGAGGGTGTTTAAAAAAACGTCTTTCTTTGCCAGGTCTTGAGAAAATTTCACAGATGACCATTGTGTTCGTCTGGGGTGTGGATGTACACTAGGATATCGTCGAGGTACACGACGACAAAGTCCTTGAGGTACGGGCAAAAGATGTTATTCATTGCCTCCATGAATGCTGTGGGGACAATCATGATTCCAAATGGCATGAATGTGAACTTGAAGTGTCTGTATTTGAATTGAAAAAACTTGAGATGCAGATATTTGCAAATAACGAAGCGTTAAACGACATCACCATCAAGAATCGCTACTCCCTCTCGCGAGCCGACGAACTTTTGGACCAACTCTTTGGACCCCAAATGTTCATCAAAATAGACCCACACAACGACTATCCTCAGATCCATGTTTCTAATAAGGACGTTGAACGACAATGTTCCATACCAGACAAGGACACTTCGATTTCACGAGCATGCCATATGGACTCATGAATGCCCTCCAACCCTCCATGGCGGCAATGAATAACATCATTTGCCCATACCTCAAGGACTTCATTGTCGTATATATATCCTGGTTTACATCCGCACCCCTGAGGAGCACAATGGACATCACCAAAAAGTTCTCAAGACTTTACAAGGAGAGAAATTATTACTGGAAAACTATCAAAATGTGACTTTGGTCATCGTTCGATAACGATTCCTAGCCACATCATCGGAGGCGGATGGATAAGCTGGACCTAAAAAGGGTGGAGGCGGTCACTGACTAGCTGACGCCCATAGAAGTTCAGGACGTCCAAGTATTTTTGTACTTCTACAATTACTATCATCGATTCGTAAAGGACTATGCTTGAGTGTCAGCGCCTCCCTATTATCTCACTTAAAAAAACCACCGAGTGGAATAGGGGTGACAGCAAACAAGAAGTATTCAACTACTTCAGAAACGCTCTGACCTCAGCGCCAGTCTTGCAACTGGCAGATCTAACAGTGGACTAAATCATGGCTACTAACGCACCCAATGGAGCCACCAAAGCCGTTCTCCTCCAAGACAATGGTGGTAAGAACATCTAGTTGCGTGTATGTCGAGAAATCTACGCGGGCCGGAACTCAACTATGTGGTGCATGAGAAATAATTGCTTGTAATTGTGTATGTTTCAGGACACGTCTGTTCTACCTAGAATGTCAATGATGCATTGTCGACACTGACGCATGGTATAGACTCCAGTGATTACATCAGCAGTCAAGTGTGATGGAGTGCACTAGGTGTTTCCGCAAAATCATCACCGGTAGCGAACTTGTCCCTGACAAACTATGTTTCTACTACAACAATGACCTCAACCGAGATATTCAATGAGCAATCGTCATTTTTAGCATCAAGGACAACCTTCTGAAAAGGATCGGAGTAGGTGACCACATCGTCCACAATGACTATAATGCTCGGATGTAGGAATCCGACAACTAGTAACCCGAAGGCCACAATTCTTTTCGTGGCAGAGGGAAGTCACAGTCGACAGAAACCTCGTCTCCAATGGAGATTGACACCGTCGATCATCACGATCGACGACTCTGCTGAACTTGTAGAAAGTCAGGTCGTATCTCGTGCAGCTTCCAAAAGCGACAACAACAGGCCGAAACAAGGGAGAAGTAGAAAAAGAGTGAAGTGTTGGGAAACGGCAAATGACAGGAGTAAACAGTGAGGCTCCTATCTGGTCTACAAATTCTCCAATGAATGTCTCTCATAAGAGCGGCTCAAATCGCTGTAGACAAGGGTTCCTGAGATCGCAAAGTCTGACAAGGGGTACAAGGACACCTAATTAGCGATGCAGCTACGGGTACAACCGAGGGGTTGTAAAAGTCGTAGAACAGTACCGGCACTAATGGATGGAGGAGCTTCTCACAGTTTCATTTGCGATGACATGGTTTAGAAGTTGGGTTTGTAGACAAAGTCGGGGATGTTGGAAGGAAAGACCGTCAACAGGAGATTATAGATCCATTGACTTTGCGAACCACTCCGATTGCAAATAAGAGATCTTGACGATGTAACGGCCTGGAGGACTTGCCTAATGAGTGACCAAAAAACATCCTCGAGCAATATTTCTTATACAAGGACAATCTGTATGTCGACTAGAGCAGCAGATATGTCTGCGTCAGAATTAATGAAAGAAAGCGACACCTGCCTCTGGTTGAGCAACCCACGATTAAGGAGTGGTTACAAGAATTCGCAGAGGTGGAAGGAGCAGAGGAAGTTGTGGCAGCCACAAATTTCAAACAAGTGTCTCTAGGCGTGGCCAAGCAATACCTGAAGTGCGGAGCCAAAGTGTGGCTAGTCCACATGGAAGTAGGGGAAGCAAAAGAAATCGCAGTTGCCGAGGCAACACCAACAGCCTGGACGTCTGAAAATTTTACAGCCGTACTAAGGGAGTTTGCAAAGCTCATTGAGGAGTTCGAAGGGGCTTTTTCGGAAAGAATACCCCGAGAGCTACCACCGCAATGGAACATTGACCATCAAGTAGACCTAGAGTCGGGCAGCAAACTGACGGTGAAGGGAACCTATCGGATGAGCGATCACGAGCTAACCAAACTCACGAAGCAATCGGACAAGATACTCAGTGAGGGGTTTATCACACCCTCCACATCACCCCATGTGGCACCTGTACTTCTTGTGAAAACGAGAACTGGAGGGATGCGGTTGTGCATGGCTTATCAAGTGTTGAACGCCATCACCATCAATAACCGCTACCCCCTCTCCTGAGCCGACAAACGTTTTGATCACCTCTGAGGGACCCAAATTTTTAGCATTCAACTTACACAGTGGCTATCATGAGATTTGTGTATCTGATAAGGACATCCAGAAGACAACGTTTCATATCAGATACAGGCACTTTGAGTTCAAAGTTAGGCCATTGGGACTCATAAATGTCCCCACAACAATCATGGCGGCAATGAACAACATCTTTTGCCCGCACCTTGACGACTTTGTTGTCGTGTATCTTGACGATATCTTGGTGTATAGCCGCACTCCAGAGGAGCGCAATGAACATCTCCAAAACGTTCATGAGATTTTACAAAGACAAATTTTTAAGTAAAATCTCGATTTGTGATTTTGGTCGTTGTTCGATTGAGTTTTTGGGCCACATCATCGGCAGCGGATGGATCATCGTGGACCCGAAAAAGTTGAAGGCAGTTGCTAATTGGCCCACACACACAAATGTTAAGAAATTCCAAGTGTTTTTGGACGTCTGCAAGTACTACCGTTGATTCACAAATAATGACACGCAAGTTTCAGTGTGCCTCTCCAATCTCACTCAGTAAGCCACCGAGTGGAAGTGGGGAGACTGCAAACAAGAAACGTTCGGCTCGTTGAGAAACACTTTGACCTTGATGCCAACCTTGCAATTCGCAGATCCAACCGTGGAGTACATCATGGCCACCGACGCGTCCGATTGTGCCATTAGATCCGTTCTCTTTGAAGAAAATGATTGTGGAGAACAACTGGGCGGGTACATGTTGCAAAAACTACGCGGACCGGAACCCAACTATGCAGTGCATGAGAAAGAGATGCTCGTAGTTGTGCATACATTCAAGACATGGCAGTGCTACTTGGAATGCCGCCGATGCATTGGCGGCACCGACCATCACGCACTAAAATACCTCTAGACTCAGCTAAATCTAAACCGTCGACAAACTCGGTTGATGGGGTTCCTCGAGTCAAACTTCAAGTACAACATCGAGTACCGGCCTGGAAAAATGAATCCGGTGGATGCTCTTAGCCGGCGACCAAGTTCGATGGCCGAGATCACCACATTTCTCGTCAAACAAGATCCGTACCTCGCGAGGTTGTTCACGAAGGGATACTAGGAGTTCGGCGGGTACGAAAAAGCTAAGTTTTGGTTTGATGACCCTTACTGGTGACGCTGATTCGCTCGCCAAGTCGTCGTCCCACCAAACGAGGAACTACAAAGGATACTATTGGGAGGAATTCCAAGACACTATTCCAGGAGGACGCTTCGGCACGGACAAGACGCTCAAGAAGTTGGCAAAGTACTATTGGTGGGATGAGATGGAGACGGACGTGGAAACCTTTAGCAAATCGACACGTTTCAGAGAAAAAAATCTCGTCGCACGCGGCCATCCGGTCTACATCATCCCCAAACCATTCAGACGGAACAGTGGGCCGACATCTACATGGATGTTGTCACGGGACTGCACGCCACGCCCGAGAACATTGACGCCATCCCCGTCAAAGTGGAAAGATTTACAAAAATGTTGCACTTCATCCCGACAACAACCACCATCACCGTAAAAGGAACAGTGCGGTTGTTTCTAAACCAGATCGTGCAACTGGACGATGTCCCACGTACTAGCATTAGCGACAACGACGGCCACTTCTCTAGACGTATTTGGCACAAACTGATGATGCGTTATGGTAGTTGGATCTTGGTATAAACGACGTTCCATCCTCAAACCGACGGGCAAAGCGAGCGGACCAATGAGATGCTAGAACAACTCTTCCACACTTTATGTGAGCCCTCGGCGCCCGTTGGCTGACAGTACTGTCGACCGTATAACTCGCATGTTAGTCTGCCACTTCCATCGTAATTGGTAAAATATCTTTTGAGGTGGTGCACGGCAAACTTCCCGCCACTCCGGCTGGATTGTAGAGTCAAAGTAACATCCCTGCGGTCGACATCCACCGCAGGGACTTCACAAGTGTCGGGGGAGAAACACGGCAGACCCTCGCAAAGACTCAAGCAGTTACGAAGCGAATGGTCGACCGACATTGCAGCAATACAGTGTTCAGTGCTGGAAATCGCGTCCTCCTCAGCTCTGTGAATGTCAAACTCCAAGGTCAGGACTTCGCGAAGCTGAAATCCCGGTGGCTGGGACCGTTTGAGATGGAACACATGCAAACTCCTGTCGGTGCTCGACTTCGCCTATCGCACAGCATGGCGATCTACCCTGTCTCCCACATCAGCAAACTCAAGCACTACCAGGACCCCAACACGTATTTTTCGACAGAGACGTCGCACCTCCACCTCTTGAACAACTAGACGATGACACATAGTACTTGATTGAAGATATCCTCGGAAAGCGACGATGTGGACAAATGACCGAATGTCTGGTCGAGTGGCACGGCTACAACGCAACACACAACAGGTGGGAACCTTCAAACAACCTCTGAGACGTCGATCATCTAATCGACAACTACCTTCACCGTCAACGACCTACGTCTGCTCGCGTCGGGATGTCGCGACTAAAAGCAGGTGAAGTGTTACGTCCTTGACGGTCACGAATCCCTAAACTCCACGAGTGGGCATTTCTGTCTTTACATTCATGGCCTACTACGGGAGGGCTTCATGATTTTTATGTTGTTCGGCCGAGGGCATTTTCACCAATTGCCACAACCTCTATTGTTTTGTTCCTGAAGTTCATGGGAACTTCGACCACCTTCAAGAATGGTCTTCAGAAGTGTCGCAAACTATTTTGATGTTTCCATATTGTTCGGTTGACTTCTCAATGGTGGTAGAATTTTATAAAGAAGCGACTGAACATTCTCGAAGCCCTCTGACTTCTTGGCGGAGCTTCTCAAGGCAGCCACTCACGATGCGACCTCACACGACTCACTTGGCTTGAGCGTCAAGACCTGTAAAATACCTCATTCTCATCCTTGGCATTGTGTATATGTGCTCCACTCACTCGACACTTGTCATCGAAGTGTTGAAGTTCGTTGGCCACTCACAACTCTGTGCCCTCTTGCCTCTCACACTATGCACACACTCTGTACAGATTAAATGACAATGGTTCCTCCTGGGAAAGCGTCCAATGTGGCTATCATGGTTGGAGCCGCTGACGCCATCAAGCTGCTTCTGCTGCTAGACCCAGGAGTACCCTTTGGCACCGCCAAGACCATTGCATGAATCTTTCTGACTTTCTGTATGACTCTCAGTGATGCGGTAGATGCCTGGGCTCGTACACTCTTACTGCCGTACCCTGCTTCATGTTGCCTTGCCTTGCATGTGGAGGGGGAGTTGCATGTTTCCCGGGTGCTGATCCTCAGGGGGCCACCGTTCCGGTTCTGACCGTGCATCGGTGAGAAGCCGCCACCGGTTAATTCCAAGTGGTCGGGCTCGACCCCCGGGTGGCGGCACTTATCCACTCGAGCTCGTCACTCGAGGTGGGTGAGCGCTCACCGGTTCTAGGTTCGCTCGCTCCCCCTCCTCTCACTTGTCTTGGTGAAGTGTGGAAAGTTTTCTAAGGCAAAGCTTACCGCATCCATGGCGCTTCTCATGCGTTTCCGTCACCCGCCTCATGCATCACTGGCTAGTAAAGTGTCACACTAGTAACTACTGGTATCAGAGCTGCGGGGATCCACTCCCGCCGCTCGTCGATCCTGGACCCTCGAATCTTCGCGTGGCCCATAGTTCTCGTGAGTCCGGCCGGTTCTCCCACCAGCCATCTCACTGGTCCGCAGCACATCTGGGTGCTGCTGCCTCTTCGCTCCCTTCTCTCCCTTCTTCACACCTGGCACCCGTCGCCGCTGGCTGCCTCGACTCTCTGGAGACCCGTGGGTGTCACGTCGTCCCTCCACGGACACTGCTCTCGGCGATTTCTCCTGCGCATCTCCGCCCAGTTCTCAGTTGCATCTGCAACCCCTCAGGGCTCTTCTTCACGGACCCTGTGACCACTCTTGGCCACACTCGACTGCCCCGGTAGTTCGTGACTCTCGTGTACCCCTTTCGGGCCCTCTACAACCCTAGAGCCCATCTTCCAGCTTCTCTCTTGCACGCTGAAGCACTCATTGCTTCCCTCGGCCATTCTTGGCTGCTACTGCTTACTCTGCGCCTCATCTTACACTCTGCACTGCAGCCGCCTACTATCTACTCNTGGATGCCAACTATTGGCGAGACGACGTAGAGAGAGTAGCAGCGGCTCGTGAGGAAGAAATCAACCGCCAAGTCTACACTCCGGACGATTTACCACCATCGCCTCCTCGCCATTCAGTCATGCAACCTCCACCCGGATTTGCACCCTCCACAGCTGCCTCCACCGCCAACTCAACTGCCGGCCCCTCTCCAGCTGCTGTTCCACCTGCTGAACTACCTTCAGTACCTGAGATTCCAGGCGTCGTCCCTGTGCTGCAGGTCCACACCGACTCCGTCGGCCTCGCGGGAGCCATTCTTGACGCAGCTGCAGGAGCTGCAGCTACTTTTGCTGCCACAGCCCGTGCTTGCAGGGCTCCCACTCAGACAGCCGTGGGGCGGGCAACCGACGCCTACTCGCACGCAGTAGCCTCTCTCACACTGCTTGCCGCTGCCGCTGCAAACATTGCCACACAGGTCACCGCAGCAGCAGCGTCTGTAGCCACTGCTGCATCGGCCGCAGCTGACGCAACTTCTGCCGCCGTAGGCTCCATCCGAGCGTCCACAGCAGCAGCTGTCTTGACACTGACTGGAGCTCCACGTGAGCTCAACTCTCACGTCACCACAAGGGTGCTTATCGCCTCTGCATCGGCGGCCGTGGCAGGGGCCTCCGTCACCGGTCTTCTGTGCCTGACTGTAGCAGCAGCTGGGTGGGTGGCTGTCCTCTTCTCCTCGGCCGCAGCAGTGGTGGCTCCCCTCTTCACTCTGCTGCCTCGTCACTAGCTCGGTGAGATCCTCTTTTTCCTTAGGCTACTGCTTCATGCTCCCTACCTGTGGTGTCATCCTCTAGCATTTCCTCATCCTCTCATCATGCCTGGCCCAGAGGATAAGCTAGAGGCTCTGTAGGCCGCCCTTAGTGAAGCACAGGCCGAGCGCCGAAAGGCATAGGATGAGCTTGATCGTGAGCGTGACGCACAACAGGAGTTAGCTGCCACAGTAGCTGCATTGGTCATAGAACGTCTCCGTGCTGTACCAGCGTTTGCTGCAGCTCTTACCGCAGACTAATCAGGGTCCACAGACTCATCTGTTCCGCCTGCTGGTGGCGTTGCCAACGCCTCCAACCCTGTTCTTTCAGCTGGGGGGGCCTCAGTTCGGTCTTTCCCACCAGCGCGCCAGAAAGACTTCGAGACGCCACCACCTCAATTCACCACGAAGCTCACCTTCACCTCTTGGGAAACACGCTTCAGTGCGTGGGCCCAAGGTGAGCTTTTGTGGGAGTACTACTCTCCAGCCAAGGCGCCTTTTGTGCCGCAGCCGACGGAGGCCGCCCGTGCTGTTCGGGCGCTCATCAATGCCGGACCGGAAAGTCTTCTAGACGACATCGGCACGTACAATGCCGACCCTATCCGAGGCACAAGTGCAGATCCAGTCGGTGCCTATGCACTCATCCGCCGCCGCAAGACAGTAACTGGGCATGCCGCCCAAAGCGCTCTCACTGTTCAGTTCAACACACTGCAGATGCGAGCGGATGAGACTGCAGACGAATACTAGGCCCACAGCTTGCGGCTCCTACGCGACCTTGGGAAGGCTGCACCAGGCCCCCTCTCGGCCTGTCTTTCTATTGTTGCTGGCCTTATTCCTGAACTATCCGATCTTTATCTCCACGTGTCTCAGGCTGAGCTTGAGCGCCTTGCATCGTCTCCCGTCCCTGCTGATGCCCCACCGGGCATTGGTCCTCTCTTTGACTTCACTGCTGCACGCCTCACCGATTGGTGGAATGCCCTTCAGAACAAACGCATGCATCGTGCGGCCATTGCAGCTATCACCACCTCCTCACCATCCTCCTCTACTGCAGCGTCCTCCACCACTTCCTCTTCCCCGGCTGCAGCACATTCCACTCAGGCCTCCAACCGTGGAGGGAACAGTGGCTCCGGCCCCGGCCGTGGTGGGGGCCGACAAAGTAAAGGACGTGGGGGTGGTCGTGGAGGCAGAGGCTCTGCCACCTCTGTCGCAGACGTTACCTGCTGGAACTGCGGCGCGACTGGTCACTCGGCACCCAAGTGTCCCGATCCACGTGACGATGCGCGACTTGCATCATCCATGCGTGCTCACTGGGCACGCACCGGCGTCACAGCCTCATCAGCCGCAGCTTCCATGACTGTTTCCTCTCCTTCCTCTTCCTCAGCCCTGGCCACCACACTCGCTTCTCTCCAGCCGCCACCGCCATCTCCTACCACTTGGGGGTGGGTCCCTCCACCGTCTGGCCCTACCCACTACGGTCCCCCATCCTCACACTATTCAGCCCCTCATTGGGGACGGGACGATGGTCACTACTCCGACCGCTCATCAGACCGCTCCTCTGACCGCTCCTCCGAGCGCTCTGATCGCCGGGACGAGGAGCGCGCCCTCGAGCGACGACTTGCCGAGCTTCTTCATCTTCGCTCTCAGGGAGGTGAGAGTGTGATTGGCCGTGTTTCTGTCTGTGAGTCCGACGCCACTCTTCGTGGCTCATCCTCTGGGGCTGTTCAGGGGGACCTGCCTGATGATCGTGCATGGATTGAGGATTGGCAGTCATACACGTTACCTTCTCGTCTTGGTCATTGCTCGTCGTCCTCTGCACGTGGTACCGTGGCTATCTATTTGGCTCTCCCCTCCACACGTGCTTCCCCTGGCCTGTGGATTATTGACTCTGGAGCCACTCATCATATGACCTCCTGTCGTTCTCACTTTGTGTCCCTTGGGCCAGTTCAGTCTGTTCGGTCTGTACGCACTGGCTCCGGCCAACTTCTTCCTGTCCAAGGTGTTGGTGTTGTTCGTTTTGTTGGGCCTGGTGGCACAGTCTACCTTCCCGACGTTCTGTACGTCCCTGACCTTGAAGTCAGTCTGCTCTCTGTCACCACCCTTGACGATCAGGGCATGGATTTCTCGTCCAGCCGCGGCCTTGCCTCTATCTCCCTTCGTTCCTCTGGCCATGTCGTTCTTCGTGGTGTGCGCTGTGATCGCCTGTTTCATGTGCCGCTCACTTTCTCACCGTCTTCCGCTGCGTCTGCATTTGTGCATGTTGCCCCTTCACTGTCCCCAGCTCATGCTGAACTCCTGCATTGCCGCCTCTGTCACATTCACACTGCTGCCATTCAGCGCCTTTTGCGCCTCCAGCCTGCACACGGCCTTGACCCTGCCACCTTCTCTCCACCCTGCTCTTCCACCTGCCTGGACTGTGCCAGCGGCAAACTGCATCGTTCACCCTTCTCCACGTCTGAGTCCACTACCTCTCATCCCCTTGACCTGGTCCATGCTGATGTCATGGGCCCATTGCCACATGACTTCCTTGGGGGCCTTGGTCGTTACGTCCTGTGTCTCACAGATGACTTTTCTCGCTATCGTTGGGTGTTTGCCCTGCGACAAAAAAGTGAGGTCACTGACATCATTGAGTCCTGGCTTCCCCAGGCCGAGCGGGCTTGTCTCCGGTCCCTGCGCGTGTTTCGCAGTGACCGTGGTGGTGAGTTCTTTGGTCCTACGTCCCGTTTCCTTGAATCCCGTGGTGTCCGCCTTGAGTCCTCTGCTCCGTACACCCCCCAGCAAAATGGTGTGTCTGAACGCTGGAACCGCACTCTTGCGGATGGGGTTCGCTCCTTGCTCTCTGCGTCTGGTCAGTCCCCACTCTTTGCTTTTGAGGCCATGTCCTACATGACTTGGGTCTGGAACCGCGTCCCTCATGGCCCTCTTCCTCACACTGTCACTCCTTTTGAACGATGGACTGGTCAACGTGCAGATCTTCGCCTTGCCCGTGTGTGGGACTGTCTTGCCTCAGTTTGGGTGCCTACTGATCAACGTGACGGCAAGCTGTCCCCACATGGTCGGTTGTGCATCTTCCTTGGTATCTCCCCCTTCTCGAAGGCGTGGCGACTCTGGGATCCTTCCCGTTGTCGCGTCATCGAGTCTCGTGACGCCCTATTCTTTGAGCACCTATTTGAGCGTGACACATCCCGCTTTGGTGGGTCCCTCTCTCTGTCTGTTCGGGGTGGGGGTGGTTCTCTGCCCTCTGGTGGGCCTGCTGGGCTCCCCTCAGTGCGTCCCTCGGACCCCACTGCCTCCTCTTCTCCTGAGCCGAGCACTCCCTTGCTTGGGTCTCCCTCCTCCACTGTCCCGGTGTCCTCTCCCCGTCCAGCCCCTGGCATTCCCACTACTGCCTCTCCCGCAGCATCGTCCCCTACCTTCCCACTTGGTGCCGCCTCATCGCCTGTTCCTGCTGCCTCTCCCGAAGCATCGTCCTCTACCTTCCCACTTGGTGCCGCCTCATCGCCTGTTCCTGTTGAGCCAGCGCTTGCCTCCTCGCCACCTCGTTCTGCGACTCCCCCTGCCTCTGCGTGTGCTCCTTCCATCCCTCCAGTCTCACCCTACACGCGCGGAGGGCGTCTCAGGGCTCTTCCCTCCCAGACTCAGCCTGTCGTTTCCGGTGACCCTGGTCTTCGCGCCCTTGGTCTCACCACCTCGGGCCTGTCCGCATCTGCATCTGTCGTTCATCCCAGCACAGCACTTGGCTACTTTCTTATTGAACAAGAGTTCCACTCTGCCTTATCGTCCTCTGTTGCAGGCTATGTTGCCTCGTGCTTTGCTGCTGCTGGCCTCTCTCCTCTTCCCCCAGAACCACTGACTGTCCAGGCAGCTCGCACTGCCTCGGACTCTTCGTTGTGGGAGAAGGCCATGAAGGCCGAGCTCGATGCACTGTCTGAGCACGGTGTCTATGAGCTCGTTGACCTCCCACCGAGTCGCAAGGCTGTCGCTGCTAAGTGGGTGTATCGTCGGAAGCTGAACCCTGACAACACGGTGGAGCGATACAAGGCTCGTCTTACCGCCAAGGGATTTTCTTAGATTCCTGGTGTTGATTTTGATGAGACCTTCGCTCCCGTCGGTCGATATACCACAGCCAGGGCTCTACTCAGTCTAGTTGC
>SZWC01004516.1:159799-170046 GCA_023375785.1 Penium margaritaceum | reverse complement strand
TGGCACTTGGCCTCCACTTCTGCAATCCAAAGGGAGGAACGCAAACACAGGCCGTGAGACAAAACCGCCTACGTGCACCATGCAGCCGTCCAGGGTACAAGGAGGAAGTCGAACGCAGTCCTGCAGCGACTTTTGCCGCAAGGATGAGCAAGCGGGACATGGAATGACAAAGGCATGGCGGTGCCTACTGCAAACTCCAAACACGCGCACACACACACACACACACACACACACACACAAACTCACACGCACATGCACACTTCGTTTGTTGGGCTGTATTGCACAGCCGGAAATGATGTGCAGTGCAGCCCCATCTGCAACTTGCAACATGCAGATGCAAGCTGGGCATGGGCATGGGCATGGGCATGGGCATGGGCATGGGCATGGGCATGGGCATGGGCATGAGCATCGGCATGGGCATGGGCATGAGCATGGGCATGGGCGTGGGCATGGGTATGGGCAGCAAGCAGCAGGTCCAAGCAAGAGGAGAGCTCACCTTCGAAGTTGAGGCACACCGAGTCCAAGTGCCACTCTTCCGCACACCACTCCTCCGCATACTCCGACCGCGGCGAGACTTCGTCCATGCCAGCGACCGACGAATCTGCACCGCACCAGCAGCAATGACAAAACGGCAGAAGGGGAGCATGTTAGATTCGGCCGGGGACAAGGTGAGGAGGGGGGGGGGGGGGGGGGGGGGGGGGGGGGGGGGGGGGGGGGGGGGGGGGGGGGGGGGGGGGGGGGGGGGGGGGGGGGGGGGGGGGGGGGGGGGGGGGGGGGGGGGGGGGGGGGGGGGGGGGGGGGGGGGGGGGGGGGGGGGGGGGGGGGGGGGGGGGGGGGGGGGGGGGGGGGGGGGGGGGGGGGGGGGGGGGGGGGGGGGGGGGGGTATGGGAGGTGTGAAAAGTGTCTGTGGCGAGGCATGAACAAACAGCGGCCATGCAGCACGACAGGGCATGAACAAACAGCGGCCATGCAGCACGACAGGGCATGAACAAACAGCGGCCATGCAGCACGACAGGGCATGAACAAACAGCGGCCATGCAGCACGACAGGGCATGAACGAGGAATCCGAGGCGAAGCAACGGAGGGGCATGCAGGGACGATCCGCCGTCGCTAGTGCCACAGCAGACAGCATGCGGTCAAATGCGCACAGTGTCTTGGCCCAAGACTCTTGGGCGGCCCGAGAGGGGCGAGGGTGGAAGACGATTGGAGGTAGGACAAATCCAGAGAGGCGCGGAAGCTCCTGCTCCTGGTCCTGCTCTCCTTCTCTCGCTGTTGCTGTTGCGCCAAGGACCTCCGTTCGTTGGGTGAGGCCTTCACCCTCCTTCGATGTGAAGGAATGGGGTAAGAGGCCCCGCGCAGGGAGGGGTCATGAAGGGAGACAGAAAGAGTAAGGATGGAAGCCAGGCAAGGGAAGGGGGGAGGGGCAGGGACTCACTTTCAGAGTTGAGGCTCGTGGCGCGCAGCAGCTGTTCTCGTAAGCTGTTCTCCCGCGCCCCGAGGGCGCCCCAAAGAGGACCCTGCTGCATCAGTTGCTGCTGCTGCTGCTGCTGCTGCTGCTGCTGCTGGTGCTGTTGCTGCAGCTGCTGTTGCTGTTGTTGCTGTTGTTGCTGCTGCTGCTGCTGCTGCTGCTGCTGCAGGGAGTAGCTGTTGTTGTAGTTGTACCTACCGCTGCCATACTCGCTCCCTGCGCGTATGCCCGCGCTGGGATTGAGAGGCGACGCGCCAGGGGAACAGCTGCCCGCACCGCCCGGGAGCACAGGGTAGCACCCGCTCATATGCGCTGGCGATCCGGGGGCCGAAGAGCCTGGCGACGCGAGGAATGCACCGGGCTGGAGAGGGGTGATGGGCGAGTCGGGCGACGCGACTCCTCCGGAGCCCAGCCAAGGGGGCGACGCAGCGCCACCCAGGCCCAGGCTGCCCGCCGCGGCCGCGACGTCGTTGGACAGGTACGCTTTGGCGAGCCGCGGATCATCTGGATAGCGTCTAGAGGGCGATGAGACGGGGCCGGAGAGGAGCGGAAGCTTCCCAGACCGCGCAATCGCCTGCTGCTGTTTGAGCTGCGCCGCGAGGGGCATCCGCGGGCGGCGCCCGCCCATGGTCGGGCTTCTGGGGCCTGAGGAGGACCGGCTGGTTGTGCTGGTCGAATCACTTCGGTCGCTACACGCGCTGCCGGCCGGAGACGGTGGCTCGGCGTCCACAGATTCCGAGTCGCCGGCCGCGTCGCCCTCCGCGCTCGAGGAGGATGAGTTCGAGTCTGACGTGGACATCTCACATATGCGTTCCATGGGCGTGCCGCCAGCTGCTCCGGCGAACTCCTGCTGTGCGGAAGCGGAGACGCCGGCGCCGCGCCAGCCGGGAGTGATGGGACACAGGCGGCCGCTGCTGAAGTTGGGATCGGTGGCCTTGATGAGGAGGGACTGCTCGCGGCGCCAGTCTTGCCGCGACATGGCGTCTAGCGCCGCCTTGGCCTCGGTGCGCTGCTCCTTTGTGGCCATTCTCTCGTTCACTGACTGTGGGGGCTGGGTGGAGGGCGGGTTGCTTGTGATTCGAAGATTGGGCCTGGTGTCGGTCTGTCGTACGAGAACTGACGCTGACCTGGGGTGAGTGCTGGCTGCTGTCTGCTGCTTGTGAGACTCGAATGTGCGGATGAAAGTTCGGTGGTGATGGTGCCTGTTCCTGTGGCATTTAGGCAGCTGTGGAGCCGCCTTCAAGCCAGCGCCTGTGCCTTCGGGCGTGCGAAGGCACGCGATGAGATTGCGGCTCACATGGTTTTCCGGCGCCGCTGTAGCTGAGCATTCTGAAACGCCGTCATGGCATCGTGCCACAGTGACCCCTTCATGACCGGTCCAGTGTGGGAAATTGTCATGACGGCACGATGGCATGGTCGAACATGAACGTTGCGGTCGCATTCTGCGATGGCCGCTGCCATCGTACACGGATCCGTAGCTCCGGTGGGACGAGAAATCTCCACAGAAGGTGTACATAGGGCACGAGGACACGAGGAGGGCAGGGAGATGGCGTGTTCGGGTGATTTCACCCTTCGCAAAGGTCTCGATTGGATGTGATGGCAGTCGGTTGTGACACGCGGAAAGAGATTCTGGTCTGACGCTTGTGATGGGCGATGAAATGAAATTCGATGCATGCCATACCGGATGAATGCACAGGTTTCGAACGACATGGACATGATGCTTACCGTCAGTGGCCGCTAGTGGGGAAACATATGGACGAGGTTTGAGGCGAGGATGCGAGGGAATCTCTCACCCTCGCGCCTGCAGCCGCAAGAAGATGGACCCGGACCCACGGCTGCGACTGGACGACGGACCGGCATGAGAATGCTCTGGCGAACACTAGCTGCGCACTGCCTCCTCAAACCAGGAGGAAAGCCCTTTGGGCAAGCCAAATCCGAACGTTTTCTACTAGACAACGAAGTTCAGCTCAAACACATTTTCCCAGAAATGGCCAGTAAATATGGCCACCTCCCAATGGAAGAAAAACTAGAAATTGAACTTAAGAGACACCGAGCAATCCTTCACAAAGTTAAAACAAACCTGCAGGAAGACTGGACAAAGGTACTAACAGGACACAAAGAAAACACACCCCCTACACACAAATATTGGTGTCCGACTAGAGATACACAACAACCCCCCGGCCTCATCTACGAATTACTCGACCAAACCTACCCATACACTATTGCACCGCTCATAGTTAACAATGATCGATCCCTCTCACCAGCCCCACGCGAGCATATGGGAATGTTCTATGTGAACGAATGGACAGCTGTCCATGTCGAAGACAACAAGTTTCTTGGTTTCGGAAACAATGTCACAAACCCCTCGTGGCGCATAGCATCCCGAACGCCAACACTATCCCAACTCTACAAACGCCTCCTCCCTAAAACACTCAAACCAACTACCTTCTGGGCCAAATGGCCACAACCACCGACAAACCCAACCGGCTTTCTCACACAACTCCTAAAAAATGACATCATCCCACCCAAACCCAAAGACATCATCATCAGAATAATTCTTCGTTGCATCCAAGTCCGAGAACGACTCCGTTTTCTCAGACCCCCTTTCGAAAACATATGTCCCTTCTGCCACAGACACACTGAAACCATCGAACATGCCTTCCGCGATTGCCCTAACCTGCAAAAAACCTTCCAAGCCCTCACTCGATGCGCTACTTTTATTTGCACGCATCCATCCACAACCCTAACCTTTCACAAACACACACCACGAAACCAGTGGTGGGAACTACTTCAAGCCACAGTTTTCCACGAAATCTGGAAGCTCCGCTGCAGAATCAGCCTCGGAGACACAAGAAACCCACGAAACCCGCATGCTATTCTAGCACCCATAATCATCAAAAACTTCGAAGACTATATAAACATGCACATCCTACACCTCCACAACCTAGACACTCCACAGAGCAGGAAAAAGCTAACCTCTACCTACCAATCCCTCCTCTCCTCNAAAAAAAAAAATGCGCACTGCCTCCGTCTGTCAAAGTGGCGCTCCGCGCCAAACAGCACTCGGGCCGCTCGGAGGAATTTTTTGGATGGGACATGGCTGAACATGCCACACTGCCTGGCGTGCAGGCTGGCTGTCGGGTGGCTGGCGTGCTGTCGACAGTGGCCGCGGCTGGATGGGCATGATGCTTCCAATCCAACCTCCTCCTCAGTTCGTGCTCGTTCTCTCTGCATGTACTTCGACAACATGGGCATTGCCATGGGTTTGATGCATGATGGGTAAACGTGTAACAAGCAAACAGGGACGATGTAACGTCATCATATCTTCATCGCTTGCCACCTTCATGGGTCATCGTGGAAAAAGCTTTTGAACGCGTTCGTTGTAGGGGTTCATTGTCGAATGGAACTCGAAGCGTTTCGCCTCAAAAGATTGTATAGTGCGCTCAGGAAGCATAGTTCACCGCAATCTTCGGATGTGAAAGAACAGGTTATATTGAGGTTTGATCGGAGAAAGAAAATAGAAAGATGAAAGTGACAACGATTTTGGAAACTGAGCTACAGCAACGTCGAAACGGACGACAGTGCAAGTGCCTGTGCACAGGACCAGGCTCCGTGCTTTTCGTGGCACGCTATCCTTTCCACGCGGAAGTTGGCCACCGCAACCACCACCTCCACGTGCACCGGAAAAGCGGTGAAGTCGTTATCCCGTCCACTGAATGCCCTCGTCGACATAAATGCAGGAACAGAGGGCGGGAATCAATCAAGACACTGAAATCCTTGAAACACCATGATACCTTTTTCCTTGCTGTACCCAACCTATGTCCCTTCCAGCTTTAGAGACCAAGCGCTTCATCAATAAAAAATTGAAGAGTGGATGTGTGCTTCATAACTTCTTCACAGATAATTATGCAGAAAAATTCCGAATTTCACTACCTGGCTGGTAAAACTGAGGCTTTTTCTAATATTAAAAAAATCTACATTCACATTTTTCATCGGCATGAGAAACCAAAGTGGAACAAATGTGGTTCCCCAATGCTTCCACATGCAAGGCCCTCCCTGGAAAAACGTTTCAAATAAACCACTTCGGCCTAAGAAATAAAACGAGGCTCCATCCGCCCCCCTCCCCCTGGAAGAATAAGTCACATTACCCCCACCCCCTCTTTTCCCATGTAGTAAACATCATTGCTATTAAACATGAACAAAGATCATGCATTGTTGTATTTCCACCATTTTCATCACGGGTCCCAAAAAAAGGGAAAGAAGGGGAATCAATGAAGCAAAAAGTATGGCCACCATTCATCAATCAACATTTCTATCGTCCACCCCCCTGCCCCCCTCACCCTCCATCACATGCCTCATCGTAACCCTTATAATGGGGGACCATGATGGGGGGGCAATGTGTGCAGGTTCTACAAGGATAAGAAAGGGCGAGCATGACACACAATAGACATTCAGGCTCATGGATGTCATTGAGAGTATGACGATTCAACAAATTACAAGTTTCACACTCCCTACTCATGTTTTCTTTTTCATTTGATTTCAAATATATATGTTTTATTCAAACCACATATAAACCCTTCCATTAAGTGCATAATATTTTCCAAAACTCTTCCTTCACAAACACCTACTTAGCCCCGCATGAACAAGGCTTATAAGGTTCCCATTTCACACATGATAAATGTAGACAACCACAAACCCCATAATTGATCCCTATGAAAAAAAAACCTCAATCAATGGGATTCTGTTTTTTCTTTCGAAATAAAAATAATATCAACCTGATGATGTTCCATGGAATGTACCATGGATATCCTCATGAAAATAACAAATAATGTGTTTTTCCCCCAAAATTTCACTTTGTATTGTGCTTGAAATGCACATGGTTGCTTCTCTTTCAATTTAAGTGGTGGTTGGGGCACATTATAAAATTTCAAAAGCTCTTTAATCTCTAATTTAAGACGTCTTTCTTTTTTCTACCTAAACAAAAAGATAAATCAATGTAGGATTTCATTGAAGTATCAAATTTAGAAATACTTCGATAAAAAATATCCTTAGAAAGCAGGGTTCCTATATTTTTATAATTATATGCACACAATTACGTACTAAAATCGACAAAACTTATGTAATTCAGAATACCAATTCTAAGAAATTTTCTTCTGATAATGTAGCGCGGTAGTGCCATGCCAACCAGTCGAAGGGGCCTTGTGGCTAAAGTGGGGACACCTCTGATTGTGGGCGGTGAGAAAGGATGGCTTGAGGATTGGAGACCCTCAAGCACCGCGGTTTTGGCCTAGTCGACCAAGTATTCCATTGAATCCGTTGCATTGGTATGAGAGCTTCAAGCCTCGAATCCCACGTCGAGATTATCAGAGATGCCGAGGCGGCTCTCATTCCTAGTGGGGGGAGTGTAGCGTGGCAGTGCCACGTCGACCGATCGAAGGAGCCATGTGGCTCGAGCGGGGTCACCTTGGATTGTGGGCGGTGAGACGGGATGGTTGGAGGGTCGAAGACCCTCAAGCACCACGGTTTTGACCTAGTCGACCAAGGATTCTCTGGAATCCTTAACATACAAATTGATGCTGAATCTTAATAATGAATAATGGAGGAATTGTTAGCTCTTCAATTATTAATTCCATGTTCATTTAAACAAATAAGTTTTTAAATTCTAAAATTTAATGTGAAAGTAGTTAAGAAATTCACTAATTATGTCATCAAATATTTTCCTCTCATTTTTTAGGTTTGAATAAATTTAATCAAATTTCTTTATCTTCTTTCATATATGTGATGATGGATGAAACCCTAACATCACATGAAGATTAAATTTCCATGTTAGGATCATTTCCCCATTAATCTTCATGTAATGAATAATGTTTAAGGTTAAAATCCCAATTCAATAAAATGGTGGAAACTTTTACGCCCATTCCAAGGCCATGGTGTGCAAGGATCACAACCCTGAAATCATTTGATTTTCTTATAAAGTTACCTTAGTTGAGTTGTAGGATCGTTCTTATGGTGAGCACAACACTTGCCATACCCCCACCCCACCTATACAAATTGAGAGAAAATGGCTTCTTTTATAAACATATGATGTGCTTAAGAATTATAGGAATCCCATAACAACTAGTCCAATATTTTAATTTTTCCTCTCATACACCCTTATGTCATTTTGCCAAAAAAAAAAGTACCCTCTTGAACCACATGGCTCTTACACTCGTTTGTGTTGGATTTTCCAAGGATACAATGCTGAATAGTTATCCATGTATGTTATACTTCATGGATAACGGCTTTATATGAAAATAAAAACCAAATAATTATAATTTCGTTTTGAATACATGATTTGTTTCTCCCATTTGTCTGAAATTCATCAAATCTATTAGGGATTAACGTAAATAATGTGTTTCTACATGATACCTTGCTTAATATTGTAAATGATTGTACATCTACCATCTTCCACCACTGTTCAATGTTATTGAAAAAATCATTGGAAGATGTCATGTGTATTTTTCTTTTAAACACAAACAAAAAATCATTCATCTTTTCAAAAGACAACGTAAAAATGATTTAATTTTTCTTTTATACAAGTTGTGATCAAGTACAAGAGTTTTAAGTGTTGTGATTTGCCCAGTTTCAATGGTCGGGTTTGGCCAAAATGCATCTTGTGGTGCATTTTATCCACGTTAGAGGGATAGAAAATTCACCTCCTTAAACGGAGGGATGTGAGGTTCAATTCCATGTCTTTACAACATGTGAGGTGCACTTAGAGGCCCTTGGAGGCTATAACCCTTCATCTTCATGCTGAAGGGTAGTTGGTCAACTCCCTACTATAACCTCCTACACCCTCTTGGTGACCCTTTAGTTACCTATGCATCTTCCTCTAGTTGCTCTCCAGTTGTTAGTGACCTTTCAACTGCCAGTGACCCTTCATCTTCTAGGTGACTCTTCAGATAGCCTGGTTGGTTATGTAAGTACCCAGGTGGGAATGCAACTACCTATAACCTCCAAGGCCAGAGCGTCTAAGTAGGCCCTCCCGGGACTACTTAAGCGGCTCAGTCTGTACAGTCCATCATGCCTTGAAAACGCCTTCATTAATTATCAGATTCCCTCTGGTGCCTGTAGAGTCTACCTTTACAAGCCTCAGCCTCTGACACTACAGCGAATGCCTTAGGAAGCACCTCGTACAAAGGCTTGTTCTTTCTCCAGTGCAAGCTAGTGGCTCTACAAGTTGTCAGTTACAGGTCTAGTTTTCCAGACTTAGTCGCAAGGCATCCTAGGCGGGCACCTTGTGGGTTCACAAGTCTACACTTGTGGCTACATCCCTGCAACTGGTTCAGGGAACTCTGCATGTACTTCTCCGTGTGATCTAAAAATTCTTGGAGATATTTGAGTTTCCTCTGTCCACGCCTTGCCCTTCTAGATTGAAGTCCAATTTCACTCGTCCACATTCTGCAAATCTTGACATCAAGCTCCCTTAATTACTAAAGGAAATGAGAAAAACTCGCTTTTCTTGGGTTTTGGAAGGTTATTTCTAACAAAATGTCAAAAAAAATGTGTACTTAGGGTGTTTAAATGGCAATGGGGGAATTCTAGGTTGTCATAGTAGATGAAACGTGAACACGATTGAGACAATTTATCATGTTTTCATTCTTGTGGCTAGATAAACGTGGGACTTTGGTGCGACACATAATGAAAAAGCCTTGATAGTTTATGATATAACGGTCTATCCTCAGTTTTCTCTTAAAGTACCACCATAGTCTTAATATTTTCTTGTTGTTCGAGTGATGTAGAAGCTCAAAATAATGTTACCATGAGGTTTAAACATTTTACAGTTTATGAATGATATAATTGATGAAGTTTTTGATTTGAAGTTTCTTTTATGTTCCCTTATCTATTGTTGTTGCTTCAAATGCTTTCTCTTGACGTGTGATGGGTTGTTTTGTTCTGTTATTTATGATTTAAGAATCCATTGAATGACACATTTTATGCATGCCTATTCCAGTCGATCAGTACGCCCCCATGGTTGACGAACATTGCACATCCGGCTGCGACGTCGCTACCCCTGTTATAGAGCTTGCTGTGTTCCAAGTCGTTGCTTGTCCTGACCTGCCCGGTGGTCATCGGAAGATCTTGGATAAGCACGTTGCGCAGAAATCGATATTTTGCACGTGAAGGGCGACCGCGACACCTGCGCCGCAAATGCCAACTCGCGCTGCTTGCACTTGTGGACAGGAAGCAGCCTTGTCTGAGAAGCAGCATCAAATTCTCGACGGCGGGGAACGTCGCGCTGTCGATTACCGACGGCAGCCAGAGAGCTTGACATTAGTTGGCTGGTCCACTTTGTTAACACAGGTCCATGGAGTTCTTCTTCGAACTATTTGCCTGGCAGTCCTGCTCAAGTTAGCACTTCCGGTGTGCCCAACAGCAGGAATAATGTTTCATAACTGCCACGTTGAAAATGCCGATTACCCCCTGTCGGACCCTAATATACCCCTCTGTCGGAACAATCCGCCCCTCCGTCGGAACAATAGGCCCCATCCGCCCCTCCGCCAGAACGATAAGCCTCATCCGCCCCTCCGCCAGAACGATAAGCCTCATTCGCCCCTCCGCCAAAATAATAAGCCTAATCCGCCCTTCTCCGGCAAAAAAAAGCCTAATCCGCCCCCCCGTTTTCACCATGCTCAAACAGCGACGCATGTCGCTGCTTAAGCATGGTGAAATTGGGCATGCCGTCCATCGCGACCGTCGCGATAACATCGAGGGGTGGGGGGGGGGGGGGGGGGGGGGG
>SZWC01004516.1:138207-159793 GCA_023375785.1 Penium margaritaceum | reverse complement strand
CCCCCCCCCCCCCCCCGCCTTTTGCAGCCCACCAACCCACCCACCCGCCCGTCGATCGAGGCCCTCGCGATTGAGGGTCGCGGTGGAACGGGCGGCCGGTGGGCTGCCGAGAAGCGGTGGGAGGGGGGGGGGGGCTTTCGACGGGGATTCTGGCCGACGGGCATCCATGGGAATCCCCGACGGGAGTCAAAAATCCCTATTTTTTTAAACACTTTGTTCAACTTTATACCCTCGTTGAGTTACAAACAATAAACAAACCCACCCCCTTTTACATGCAGGGTTTGAGGGTTTATTTTTGCGCAGGCACCTACTGGGTCTTGCGATAGCGGGGCCCAGCAGGTTCCCTTTGAACACTGGGGAGTCTCGGATCCCCCATGCAAACTCCTCGCAAACCACTTACAAAAACATTACAAACCCTTCTTTAAAGGAGTTTGTGATAATTGGGTAGGAAATTGTGACGTCAACATGTCGACGCCACATCCATGCGACGTCGACATGCTATCTTTTGACAAACGAGAAGGGTATAACGTTTATTTTCTACTCAAGGACTTTTGCGTCCTTGCAGAAGGGGTAAGTCAGGCTTATTGTTCTGGCGGAGGGGCGAATGAGGCTTATCGTTCTTGCGGAGGGGCGGATGAAGCTTATCGTTCCGACGGAGGGTCGGATGGGGCTTATCGTTCTGGCGGAGGGGCGGATGGGACTTATTGTTCTGACGGAGGGGCGGATGGGGCTTATTGTGCGAAACTAGGGGTATATAGTCACTCCGCCCTAACTGCCAAGTTCAAAATAAGCTTCAAATGTTACACGGAGCAGAAGGTGGTGTTTCACGGGCATGAGGTGTGCGACACAAGACGATTCTGGGTTTGGGGAGAAATGGATCATTTGTATTAATTAGTAAGTGTTCTTCGATGACAGAGCAAATACGTACAATGTCGGGAATGAGAATGAGGCATAATTCAGGTCATTGGCATTCGAGCTGAGCAGCGCGTGCAAGGTCATGCAGTGAATGGTGAATTTGAGAAGCTCCGCCTCGAATCCTAGCCACTTCGAGAAGTCGACTGCACCATATCAAAACACTGAGATGGTTCACGACTGCTATGCCGAAGGGAGCGTCCATGGCGAATGGGTAGAATTTTTTAGGCAAAACACTATTGAAGATTTGGAAAAATTCAGTAATTTATAACAAGTGGCAACTGTACTTCGATGACAAGTGTTGAAATTATCGAACACATTTATACATGTAACGGATTCAACGGAATCCTTGACCAACTAAGCCAAAACCGCGGTGCTTCAGGGTCTCCGACCCTCAAGCCATCCTGTCTCACCGCCTACAGTCCCAGGTGACCCCGCTCGAGCCACGTGGCTCCTTCGACAGGTCGGCGTGGCACTGCCACGCTACACTCCCCCCCACTAGGAGTGAGAGCCGCCTCGGCATCATCTGGTAATCCCAACGTGGGATTCGATTCCTGGAGCTCTGATACCAATGTAACGGATTCAAAGGAATCCTTGACCAACTAGGCCAAAACCACGGTGCTTGAGGGTCTCCGACCCTCAAGCCATCCCGTCTCACTGCCCACAGTCCCAGGTGACCCCGCTCGAGCCACGTGGCTCCTTCGATCGGTCGGCGTGGCAATGCCACGCTACAGTCCCCCCCACTAGAAGTGAGAGCCGCCTCGGCATCTCCGGTAATCCCAACGTGGGATTCAAGCCTTGGAGCTCTGATACCAATGTAACGGATTCAACGGAATCCTTGACCAACTAGGCCAAAACCGCGGTGCTTGAGGGTCTCCTACCCTCAAGCCATCCCGTCTCACCACCCACAATCCCAGGTGACCCCGCTCGAGCCACGTGGCTCCTTCGACCGGTTGGTGTGGCACTGCCACGCTACAATAAAAGTGTCGAGTTACGAATGAGGCATAGACGGGGTCGTTGGGTCGGTCGTCGAGCGACGTGTGTGGAGTCGCTTCGTGAAGCTCCGCCAAGGAATCGGGGGGCTTCGAAGACTGACGACGAAGATGCGAGATGCATCTTCATAAATCTCGATATTTCTCGATGCGTCGAGAAGTCGACCAAAAGGCCGTGACACTTTTGTCTATGATTCTCGAAAGTGGTCAGAGTTGTCAGAAAGTGCGAGAAGGTTCGCCAGAGGGCGAGGGCAATTGGCCGTATTATCCTCGACCGGTGGAGTGAAAATCAGGGTATCGACGGGCGGTGGGCTATTTGTGTAATGAAAGAAATGCCCACTCCGGAAGATTAGGGACTCATGTATGTTTGGTACGTAACGCCCCCCCCTTTTAGCCACGACGTCCTAGCGCGTGTGCATACGTGGCCCGACGACGGGGGTAATATCCATCGATTCGGTGATCGCTGTCTCGGAGGTTGTCGTAGGGTTCCCAGCTGTTATTCGCGGGGTCGTAGCCGTGCCCCTCGACAAGATATTCTGTTGGTTTGCCACGTCATTGATGGCCGAGGATGTCCTCGATGACGTACTGTGTATCTTCGTTCACTTGTATAGGAGGAGAAGGTACAAACCAGTCGGGGAAGTTGTCTCCAGTGTCTCGGTAGTGCTTGAGTCTACTGATATGGAATATCGGATGAACCGGCATAGTGTCGGGGAGTTTGATTCGCGTGACCATTGTGGGTTGCATGCACTCGATCTCAAACGGTCCCAACCATCGGGGTTTGAACAGTCGGCCCCGCAAAGTTTGATGTTGATTGAGCTGAGAAGAACTTTGTCCCTAGCAGTGAAAACATCGTCGCTGCGATGTCGGTCAGCTGCCCGTTTCATCGGCGCTTGTGCCTTCGCGATTGTCTGTCGTGTTTCGTCCTAGATTGCAGAGAAGTCGCAGCGTTGGACACCGACTGTGGGAATGTTGCTCTGGCTGTGTAGTCCGGCAAGCGTGGCACGAAGTTTGCCACACACCATTTCGAACAAAGTTTTACCCGTTGCGGTGGAGATCGCCAAATTGTATGCGATTTCGACGGTTGGGAGTTTTTGTGCCCAATCCATCCCATGAGGTTCGCATAATGTTCAGCGAAGTTGTTTGAGCGTCTGATTGGTCTGCTAGGTTTGGCTGTCGGTTTGAGGATGGAATACCGTTGAAATCTGGATCGTACTGCCGTAGCAAGTCATACGTTCGTGCCTGAACCGACTCCTAAATCGACCGTCACTGGCGCTCGTGATGGTCTTGGCACGCCGTGTAGCCGTATGATGTTGTTCAGGAATAGTCACGTTGTTCCTTTGGTCGTGACGGTGGTCGTCGTCGGAACAAAGTGAGACATTTTGGAAAACCTTTCGACAGCCATGAGGATTGCAGCATGTCCTTTGGTTGCGTCTAGTAATCCTGTGACGAAGTCCATGGAGATGTCGGTACACGGTTCCGTCGAATAGGGAGCGGCTGCAGAAGTCTGGGTGGTCGTGTGCGACGGGATTTTCGTCGCTGACACGTGTCGCATGATTTGCAAAAGTTGGCTGCATCCGATTGCATCATGTCCCACCAGTAATGTTTTTCCAGCTTCTTCAGCATCTTGTCTTCTCCAAAATGCCCACCTGGACCGGTGTGGTGGCATTCTTTGAGTAGCATGAAGCAGAGTTCATTGTTTGGGGGAATCACCACTTGGCGAGTGAATCGTCACCACCAATAGGGTGCATTGTACCAGAACTTTGTCTTGTCGTGTCCGCCATGCTGGTTGTAGCCTCGTATGGACAACTGCTCCACATACGGATGTCGTTGCACATGTAGTGTTGCTACCTCAGCCATCAGATTTAGTCGGCGGCCGAGCACGTCAACTGGGTTGGTTTTGCTTGGTCGGTACTCGATGTCGTAGTCAAAGCTGGATTCGAGGAACTCCATCCATCGGGTTTGACGTCGACTGAGGTTCGGCCGCGTCTTAAGATATTTCGGCGCATGGTGGTCAGTGCGTACGATGCATCGGTGCCATTCCTGATAGCGCCACCATGTCTTAAATGCATGTACGACCGCCAACATCTCTTTCTCGTATTGAGCGTAGTTGAGATCCGGACCGTGCAATTTTGCGACATGTATAGGATCAGTTGCTCTCGGCTGCCATGGTTTTGTAGGAGGATCGCATCGATGGCTCGATCTGAGGCGTCTATAGCCATGACATAGTCCACCATTGGATTGGCTAATCATAGGACTGGCGCCGAGGTTAGAGCATTCCGCAAATCGATGAACGCTTCTTGTTTGATGTGTCCCCACCGCGATACGTTTTCATTTTGAGTGAGGTCGGAGAGAGGCGCTGACACTCGGGTGCCATCCTGTACAAAACGACAGTAGTAGTTGCAGAAGTTGAGAAAAATTTGAACGTCTCAGACGTTGGTCGGCGTCGGCCAATCAGCGATTGCTGCCACTTTTTTCGGATCCATGGTGACCCGCCCACCGTTGATGGCGTGACCCAAAATCTCGATCGAACGGCGACCGACGTCGTACTTTGAGATTTTTTTAAAAAAATTTCTCTCTTTGTAAAACTTAGAGAACTTTCGAAGATGTCCATCGTCCTCCTCCGGGGTACGGCTGTACACCAGGATGTCGTCGAGGTACACCACGATAAAATCTTCAACGTCTGTGCGGAAAATATTGTTCATCGCCAACATGAACGACGCCAGGGCATTCATGAGTCTGAACGACATGACGGTAAACTTGAAAGGCCCGTACTGTGTTCCAAACACTATCTTCTCGATGTCTGCATCTTCCATGCGGATCTGGTGATATCCGCTACGTAGATCATTTTTGGTTTTTTTGGGAAAATTCGAGGTCCTCGGATTTGGTCAAAAAGTTCATCGGCTCGGGGAAGAGGGTAGCGGTTCTTGATAGTTATGTCGTTCAACGTCCGGTAGCCCACGCACATTCGCATTTTCCCAGTTTTCGTTTTTACAAACAATAATGGTGCGGCATACGGTAACGTGGATGAACGCGTTAACCCCTGACCGAGCATCTCGTCAAGCTGCTTTTTGAGCTCGGTCAACTCGTCATTGCTCATCTGATAGGCCCCTCAATCTGTGGGTCATTGTCTGTTTTCAGCTGGATGCATTGGTCGATGTCGCATTGAGGTTGTAGGAGTTTGGGAAGTTCGTCGGGGAAGACGCCCGCAAACTATTGGATGAGAGGTGCGAACCCTTGAGGTACCATCACGAACTTTGTGTATGCCAATGAGGCGGATGAGGTTGATGAGGCAGATGAGCCAGCTGCTCCCACTTCCGCTCATTCCATTGCCTCGAAATGTACGAGCCACGTACGAGCTCTTCGTCATATGCGGTACTTGGCCATGTTGAGAGGTATCGGCTACACATGTTGTCGCTTCTTGGTCGATGCGGCTTCCTCTGCTGCTTCCACATATGCTCCTTCCATTGTCGTTTTCCGCCCCACGTGCGAAAGTTGTCGCTTGGCACCATCGATTTCCATGTAGATGTTATCGTTGTTCGAGTCAACGTGTAGAATGTATCAATACAGGAAATCTCGTTCGAGAATGCTTTTGTGATCATACATTAGACATGACCTCCAAAATTTTACATCCGACAGATCCCCCACTTGTTGTCGTAGTGGTTCTCAGAGTCTCCGTATTTCCAATCTCCCATCTAGAGTGTTTCCTTCAAACACCCCTAGCTTGGTCTGCGAACACAGCTTGTGAACCATGTTGTTACTTACAAAACGGTGAGAAGCTCCTCCATCCAATAGTGCCGGTACCGTTCTACAATTTTTACAACCTCGGGATTGTACTTTTCGTAGTATCCCCGGTTGGTCGTCTTCGTATCCCTCGTGGAATTTTGGGATCTTAGAAACCTTCTACAACGTTGTTGACCATTCAGATGGACGATCGTTCGGTGCAGATCGCTCCTCCCGAATAAGAGCCGTGCTTTTTACCATTGTCCTTTGCCGTTTCTCGACTCATTGTTTTGTGACTTTCCCCCTGTTTTGGCCAACTGCTTCCTTCAGCAGTCACAAGCGATATGCCCGAATTTTCCACAGTTGTAGCAATTGCGCGTGCCACTCTAGTCAACAGCCTACACTTCCATCGTAGTTGAGGATTCCCTCGACTGGCTTTTTTCGTTTCCATAATGATTGTGGTTGGGAGATCGCTAGCCATTGGATTCCTAGATCCGCGCCTCATAGTCAACGCTGCCGATCCTTTATGTTACTTGGATCATTCGCGGTAAGTCATTTTGGATGTTGAAAATGGCGATCGCTCGACGGATGTCTCACTTGAGGCCGTTGTTGTAGTGAAAATAGAGCTCGTCGTGGGTGATGTTTGCACTAATGATGATCTTGCGGAATCTCCACGTGTATTGTGCCACGCAGGACTGCTTATGGAGACACTAGAGCTTGTACCAAGCGACACACTTCTCGTTCAGCCGTCCAGATCCTGCAAGAACGAGAGCTCATTCCAGTCAGTTGGTGGTATCAATTTCTTGCCATCGTGGGTTGATCTGCTCCAAGGGTAGAGTGTCTACGGTCGATGATATAAGACGGGCACCGTTGGCCATTGATGAGGCTTCGTCGATCTCCTACTGTTGTTGGATGACCTTTGGATCAGACTACAAACTTAGTGCCATGCCACTTAAAAGTACGGCCGCGAGGTAAATCTTCTTTCGATCGTCGTTGACCCCAGCAGCGGTGAAGTATACCTCCAAAGGTGGTCACACTTTTGCGTGGCATGACACTAAGTTGACCCCAGCAGCGGTGAAGTATACCTCCACACCAGCTTGTGCGAGGTAGTCCTCCAGATAGGTCAAGTAGTCAGATGCCTCTCCAGCACCGCTGCGCTCCGATACCAAGTGTCCTGCCAAACGGAGCGTAGATGGTGAACAGGTAAAAGTTGTGAGGTAGAACACGATTGAGAATTTGAGACACTTGAGTAATATAAAATTAGCATTATGTGTGCTTCGATGACACTTGTCGAAATGATCAAACACATATATACAAGTGTTTAGTTACGAATGAGGCAGAGTCGGGGTCGTTGGGTCGATCGTCGAGCGATGCGTGTGGAGTGGCGTCGTGAGTGGTCAAATTGGGAAGCTCGCCGAGGAAAGTGGGGGCTTCGGAGATCGATGGCAAAGATGCGAGATGCATCTTTATAATCTCGATATTTCACGATGCATCGAGAAGTCGACCGAAAGTTCGTGACACTTCTGTCGATGATTCTCGAATATGGTTTGAGTTGTACGAAAGTGCAAGAAGGCTCGCCGGAGGGCGAGGGCAGTTGGCCGAATTGCCCTTGACCGGTGGAGTGAAATCGGGGTCTCGACGCGCGGTGGGCTATATGTGTAATGATAGAAATGCCCACTCGGGAAGATTAGAGACTCGTGTATGTTTGGTATGTAACAACAGTACTTATATTCGACCATTCTAGAAAGTGGTCAAAGTTGTCGGGAAATTCTGGAACGGGACACAAGAGGTTGCGAGAGCTGGCCAAAATGCCCTTGACCAAACACCGGAAAAATCCTGAAGTCACCGCCTGGTGGGCCATGAATGTAAGAACAGAATTACCAATGCGTGAGTTTTAGGGACTCGTGTGCGTCAGGGACGTAACACTTCCCTCACTTTCAGCCGCGACGCCTCGGCGCACAGGCAGACGTGGGCCAATGACGGCGAAAGTAGCCGTCAATCATATGATTGACGTCTCAGAGGTTTTCGTACGGCTCCAAGCTATTGTGCGTGGTGTCGTAGCCGTGCCACTTGACTAGATACTCGGAAGTTTTTCCATGGCGTCGATGTCTAGTGATATCTTCTATCACTTACTCCGTATCCCTTGAGAAACAACTATGAAGCTTCCTATCCTTGCTGCTACTGACGTGGTGACACTGTCCAGTTAGCTGGTGCATTAGTAAGCAACAAATGGAAGAAACAAGAATGGTTAGGCTAGGGAGACACGCAAAGTCTCATAAGCTCCAATAACTTAGTAATGCAAAGAGAGATGAAAACTGACAAGCACACAACATAAGTAACTGCCGCGGCCCACGACTGGTGATGCACGTGGCAGTGTAAGTTTTTCCTAAAACGTGTCCAATACCACTGGTTTGGCCGTAATTCCATGCACATGCATACAAATGCAACACCGTCTGAACCTATAGATGTAAAATCTTGAGCCAGACGCTACGACTTGTCACACCCACAAGTCCGTCAAAGATGAATGAACAAATAATACAGAACATGTAAATCGGGCTCGAGAGCCAGTCCACTAAGAAAACTCTGGCAACTGTAGAAATTTTTGGAGCACTCTAGCAAGCACCCGTGACGTCGTGGCAACTGTTTGGCAGCTGCTCATGGGTGGAGTGACCACACGTCGATGCTCTAGAACCAGCTGGGTCCGCTTCGGGGATCTGCACGAGCATGGACACGACCGAGTGGTCACAGTATGCTGTACAAATAGACAGAACGACTCACATCACAACACTCCCCCATGACCCAATGGCACGCATGTCCATACATGTGCAGAACTGACACAAGTATGCAACGAGATGCTTAATGGTCCATGCTCAAACATCCAACTCTCAGCCACCCTCAGGCAAGCGGTGAAGCCTGAGTGAATATTTGGCCACCATAAACTTTCCGCACGCCAGTGCCATGGTCAGGAAGTCAGCGCGCTGCATGTCTATGCGGACCTAGATGACAGAGATCATATGTCACTCCAGAAGATCACACATAAAGCGATACTAAACAGTAATGTGCTTCGTGCATGCATGAAGTACACCAGAGCTCTTTGCAACGGCAAGAGCATTCTGGTAATCACAACACAGAATGACGTAAGGCACAAACTATTGCAACTCACAAAACAGACACTGAAGCCACACGGCCTCATCAGCCCTAGTCCCTAGTCTAACATACTGAGCATCCGATGAGCTACATACAATACAACCATGCTTGTCGCCACACCATGACACAACAATGCTGTCCATCATGAACACGTAGCCTATCCATCTGAGCCCAACAGGGCTCCATGGCCAGTCACTGTCTGTGTAGCCGTCAACTACCACCAAACACTACCCTCAAAAGCAGAGTCCAAAGTACAGCGTGGGAACCACGTACCGTACCACTTGCACAATTGTGTGACTGGCTCTCGCTTGAGGACACTGCAAGAACTGTGTAAGGAGGTAAAAAACAAAGGTGATTTCAGGTCGTGTGGTAGTGGCCAAGTACATCAATGAGAAAATCAGGCACAAATCAGGATCACGTCCACCGTCCTCCCCAGCTATGTTGGATCATCCACCTTCAGAGCATTCTGCATGTCAGGTGTGATGGAGGTGGAGGCTATGGGAACTACACCAAGGAGGTCAGCAAACCGCCCCTCCACAACGCGAGCGTAATGTGCATGATACAACAAGATTGTTCGCCCTTGACTATCACGTATGATCTTCATCCCGAGAAACACAGCTGTAGGACCAAATTCCTTCATCCTATAGGCAATCTAAAGGACTACCCTGACCTCCTTCACGACCTCCATCAAAGGGGACGTAATCAAGAGGTCATCCACATAGACCAGGATGGCAGTGAAGCTCTCATCGCTAAATCTCAGAAAAAGAGACGGGTCGGTGTCACTCTGCACGTATCTGGCACGTGTCAGTATGCCATTGATCTCTACGTTCCATCACGGAGGTGACTGCTCCAGTCCGTACAAGGCATTCCGTAATCGATAGACCTTGTCATTGACCTTCAAGTCTGGTGGTTGTACCATGTCGATCTCCTCCTCTAGACTGCCATGGAGGAATGCGTTGTTCACATCCATTTGGTGCAACTCCTAGCCATGGTGAGCAACATCCCAGAACAGGGTGTGAGCGGTAGCGATACGGGCAACGGGTGCAAACGTGTCAGTGAAATCACACCCTCAATCTCTGAGAATCATTTGGCAGTCAAGCGGGCCTTGTAGTGATCTAGTATGCCGTCAGGCCTCACCTTCTTACGAAAGACCCATTTGGCCTATACAACCTTTCGCCCAGGTGGGAGGTCGACAAGCTCATAGACAATGTGATCACGGATGAATCTCAGCTCATCCTCACAAATAGCACACCACTGCTCATTATTGTCAGCCAAGAGTGCCTCCTTCAACATGCCTGGATCAGGCGTCGTCGAGGGAGAACTTCGAGTGGCCAAAACACAAGCCTCCGGAATCGGTATGACCACCACCAAATTAGCTGCGGCATCGCAAGTGAGTGAGAACTCACAGGAAAGCAACTCCTCGCCGACAGGACATGCTGGATGAACCGCAGTGTAGTATGCTTGGACACTTAGGCAAATGGCCTTTGTACCAGGCTCAACTCTCTGAACATTACAAGTCGAGCATCTAGGCGGTGAGTCAGAAGTCTGTTGAGCCCTACAGGCTAGTGGTCGGAGATGACCACAGGGCTCGCGGGAGTACCCCGAAGCTGAGGCACTCATCTCAGGCTACAAAGAAGACTGCTTGGCCATAGCCACAGGAGAAATAGGTACATGCATGGGAGTAGGTGTGATTGGAGAGTCTGTCATTGACGCATAATCAGGTATGCCAGAGGGGACTGACATTGGCACAAGATCAAGTGTGCCAGAGGGGTCTCACGCTCGTACAGGAGCAGGTTTTCCAGAGGGGACCGACACTGGTAGAGGATCAGGTGTGCGAGAGGGGACTGACGTTTGTATGGGATCAGGTGTGCCAGAGGGGACTGACACTGGCACGGAATCAGGTGTGCCAGAAGGGTTTCACACTGACATGGAATCAGGTGTGCCAGAGGGGTTTGACACCGGCACAGGATCAGGTATTCTAGAGGGGACTGATGAGGCTATTGGATCCACAGCCACGATGGCCGGATCATCAGCAACTGGAGACCGGATCGCAGGTGAGGAGGTCCAGATGGACCCATCCAAAGGACTAGACTCCCCCATCCACCGGGAAGCTACACAAGCAAGAATGTGGTGAGTGGCCAGTGATAGAACCAGGGACTAATGTAGGCGGTGCCTAGGTTTGGGCTTCCATAACTCCTCACTGCTGTTTTTCTAGCTGATTCTGACTACATGACTGCGTTTGCAACGTCAGTATTATGGTATGGTCCAGTTTTCAGGCAAAACGGTTGACGCCCGGGTTTTGGGCTGTCGGCCGCCTGGTAGGGCTCACCGAGAAAACCTGCCAGCCTGAAAATAGAGCTATTTTCTGATTGGCTCGTGAACTGAGTAACAAGCTCTACAGAGCTGGGGGAGGCTAGTTCTTGGAGGGGTCTCCCATTGTGTCTCATTCTTCATTCCTAATCAGTTACTTCCAGTTTTCAGCTGCTTTCTGGCGCTAACACTGGCGCGCGCATTTCTGAGTAACAAACCCAGAGCACTCAGACTTAGACTCTAGAGCGGCAGACTGAGGGGACAACAGACTAAGCAACGAGCGTAGAAGCCCGCACGCTGCATCAACAACGCTGCTGCCTCAACTTGCTGCCTAGGAGTTCTAGCTAGCCCCGTCACCCCTGTTGAGCCCAAAGGATTCGGCGGGAAGAACACACTGCATACACCTCGTGAACAACAAAGGTGGTCTCCTCGAGGCACCAGAATCGCTCTCCGAGTACCCGGGACTCAACCACCGGGAAAATGTAAGCAGTACTAGAAACACTCGGAATTAGCGTCCAGACATCGCAAATGGCTTTCCGAACATCAGAAGCACTACTACAGTCATCGGGTCTCCTCGTCGCACAGGTACAGTCCACCGGGAGCGCGGGTCTCAACCCACCGAAAAAACTCTCTTACCTCCCGACAAGCCAACAGGGCTGCCAGAACGCATCGACCACGTCTGACCGGCACTGTCGTAGGTGCTGGAGAAGTCTTGGGACACTCCTAAAGGCCCGTCGTGTCGCCACGCTCTCCTCTACCCTATACCACCAAAATGGGATATATGGATAATCAATCGGTGTCGGTCATGACGCGTGGAAGCTGTTGGTTTATGTGCCAAAGACACGTTGTAACCTCTGGCCTCGCTGCACACCCACCGCACTGACGCGGGTGACTGATGCTGGACGGACATCGGCGCTGACGCCAGAGCTCAAGTGGTGGCGTGACCGCTTCACGACAGACAGTTCCTTGGCTCAGGCATAGGGAATTGCAGAAGCACCTTGAGGTTGCATACAATTTGGTTGTGTGTGGTGGACCTATGTGGTGCCCACCGGGTGCTCCATCAAACAGGACTAGTATAGGGCTGGGATAATTTAGTGGTCGAGTGGTGAATGTTCAAAACCCACGAGGGCAGCGAGCTTGAGCGAGCTCGCCGTTCGCTCGCTCGCTGCCTCTTGCCCTCTCCCGCTCCTGTAACAACTACCCTAGTGATCTTGATATTCGATTATAAATATTTTTTGGTGCATTTGGCTAAACAAATGTTTTTTCACTGAATTTGATAAGTACCACCTAAATAGTTTCGTTTTTGACTAGGGAACAAAAAATTCGTCGAATGCCCAAAAATCGCAAAAAAAAAATGACGAAGCGGGGTCACCTCCGAGGACCTCTTCCTGTCATGACGCGGAAACCTCGCTTCTGCGTCAAATGTGTCAGTCTTACGCGGCCTGCCGCGTCAGGCAAGTCGCGTCGGACTGACACGGGCTCAAACACCGGTCAACGACGGTGTTCGAAACAGGTAGTCATCAAATGTAAGGATTCGCCCTTTTCGTTCAACGAATCTCAAGGTACCACCTAAATAATTGTTTTCTCAGAACACGTGCTCGAAAATAAAGATTCCTTAAATTATGGATTAAAAAAAAACAAATATCAAGATCAGTACGGTATGTTGTGTGTGACTCGTAGTTTCGTGCGTTCTCTTCGCTAAAACCTGACACACCAGCGTCCATGGTGTGCTCGCCCTAAACTCCTTGCGTTCTGCTCTACTTCCCTCGCTCCACAGGCGTCTCTATCCTCTGGTATCAGAGCAGAGTGAGGGAGAGAGGGAGCCTCCTCTTGGCTCACCCTCGCGATCCTTGGCGGCACCCCTCTTGCCGCCATCTACGCTTCCGCCGACACTCCAGCCTACCATCGGCAGTTCAAGCCACAGCCACAGTTAGGGCCGAGCTTGGACTACTGTCTGTACACGCAGGTGTACTCATCCACCTGCTTCAGCGGCTACTCTTGCTCCTCATCATGTACGAGTAGCCGCAACAGCTACTTCGTCAACAGCAGCTGCAGCCGCGGCCAGATCGGTAGCGGCAACCACAGCATTGACGTCAAGTGCTACAGCAGCAGCTGAGGCAACCCCAGCTGCTGTGGCTGTGGCAGGCAAGGCAGCTGCAACTCTCATAGGAGCGGGGTTGGCTACATTGGACCAACCCGCTGCTGCTCACGTCACGTCCCATTGGCAATTTTGCCATAGGCACTTGAGGGCGTCGACTCGGCACCAATCTGCAGCGCCAACCGCCAGACAGCTACAACTGCGGCACTAGTAGCCACCGTCACGCCGACAATGGCGTCTGCAGCAGCAACCACTCCAATCACAGCAGAAGGAGCAGCAACAGAAGAGACTGCAGTGGCGATTGCCCTCATATCTTTGTCCCGAGCTGTAGCATCAGCAGGTTCAGACCCTGTTACGGGAGCAAAAACAGTAGCAAGAGCAGCAACAGCAGTGGCAACAGCAGTAGCAGTAGCAATGGCTGCAACAGGAACACAGAGCAGCTGCAGAGACAGTACTGCAGCAACACTTCCAAGTGCTGTAGCATCAGCAGCAGCCGCAAGCATCATTGCCGGCCGGCAGTATACCGCGGCATCAGCTACATCGCCCGCGGCTGCAGCTAGCATTGGCAGTCGCAAGCAAAGGATCAGCCGCTACCGCGCAGTGGGGTCGGTGGAAGTCGTGCCACTCTTGAGCGCGATAGCAGTAGCAGCGGGTTGGCCAGCAACAACATCCACCACCGCCGCGCATGCACCACTGCAATGGTGCGAGGTGCCAAGCTTGCTTCCTCGGAGTTGCCGGGTGCGGCAGCTCCTACTGAGCACCACGTGGAGCGGCTGGCGCACCAGTCCCGTCGCCAAAGAGACGACATGCACGCGGTCGAGGACGCCCCATCTTCGTTGTGGGCTGCACTACAAAGCCCGCTAAGCCCCAGTCACCTTGCTTTCTCTAGGGGGGTCGAGCCGCTACACAGAACCGCTCCACTATCTTTGCACTCCACTATGCATCGTGACATAGTAGAGTTTGCGCAGAAGCTCAACCGAGCTGCTTGCGTCGTGATAGACGTTGCCGCTGCAGCTGTCGCCACATTTGTCATAGCAGCCTGCGCAGCACGCGCCCCTACCTCAACGTCCGTGGGTGGTGCTGCGGAGTCATACACTGAAGCCGCAGTAGTAGCTAGACCCATAGGTGTGGTAGCGACAGATATTGGGACACAGTTAGTCGTAGCCGCAGCTGTTGTGGCTTCCTCGACAGCTTCTTTGGCCTCTGTTGTGTCTGCGACCGCTGCAGCCATCCGCAACTCCACAGCCGTTGCCGTTGCATCTGCCGCATCTGCACCCTCCGACATCACCATCCTCGCAGTAGCAGCCATTTCTGCAGCAGCAGTCCTACCTACTGTGGGTGCTGCCTTCACCATAGGCGTTCTTGCCGTGGTGGTGCCAGCTGCATCCCTCCTCTCTGTTGTGTCCGCTGCAGCTGCTTCCATTGTCGCACCCCTCCTTGCCTTTTTGCGTAGCCCACCTCGCCCCTCGTGAGGGCTTGTGGTATCTTTCTCTCTCTCTCCTACCTGCATATTGTCTCTCTCCTTTGCTGTGCTTGGTTGTGTGACTTGGGTTGGGTTGTCTTGCAACACATCCAACGTGCCTAAGGCACTCCCAGTTTTCCCACGCCCACTGGGGCAGGGGAAATTCTGCCGAAATGTTTTCGGCAGGGACCTTCTGTCGTCACCATACCTGGTGATGACGAGTCAGTCATAGAGACTTTTCAACGCCAGCTAGCCCTCGCTCGTGAGGCTCAGCAGGAGGCTAAGGACCGCCTCAAGCTCGCTCAGGACAATCGCACCGCTTTTGCTAATGAGGTCGCCGCCATAGTGTTGTGTCGCCTCCCCGCTTCGTCTGCCGCGACCAACCCCACTCCTTTTGCAGGCACCTCTTCTTCTTCTAGCACTGCCTCTGCTGCGCCCACTGGAAATACCATTACTGCCTCCACTTTTCCTGTGCCTCGCCAGCATGACTTCTTTTCTCAACCCCTGCACTTACCTCTGGGCTCGTCTTCTCCTCCTGGGAGGTGCGTTTCAGCGCCTGGGCTCAAGGAGAGCAGTTGTGGGAGTACTACTCCCTCGCTGTTGCTCCTTTCACACTGCTTGCTGTTGAGTCTGCCCGTGCTGTCCGCACTCTCATCGTCGCTGTCCCTGAATCACTGATTGATGATGTTGGCACCTACAATGCTGACATTGCTGCCCAGCACCCTGCTGACCCCATCGGTGCATACGCCATGCTGCGTCGCCGTACCACCATCACTTGCCAAGCCGCTCAAAGTGCGCTTACAGTCCAATTCAACATGCTCCTCATGCGTGCTGATGAGACCGCTGATGCCTATTGGGCTTGCGGTCTCAAGCTCCTTCGTGAGCTTGACGACGCAGCACCTGGCCAGCTCTCCGCCGTTCTGACCATGGTCAACGGCCTCATTCCTGAGTTGTCCGATCTCCTTTGCGACGTCAAAGCAAATGAGCTGCAGTGCCTCGCCTCACAGCCGGTCCCGCCCAGGTCGCCTCCTGGAGTTGGTGGTCTCTAGGACTTTGCGTCTGAATGCCTTGTTGCCTAGTGGACCAGTCTTCAGAACGAGCGCCTCCATCGTTCCTCCATCACAGGTGTTTCTACGCTCACCACTGCGGCTGCACCCTCCTCCTCTTCTACTGCATCTTCCTACGCCTCCGCTGCCTCTTTCTCTTCCTCTCCTTCCTCTGCCCTCGCTTCCCAGGGTCGTGGCAAGGACAAGGGGAAGGGCAAGGACAACGGCAAGGATAACGGTGCTGCCGCTTCCACGTGGGTCCCAGGCGCAGTCGTGTGTTGGAGCTGTGGCTCTACTGAGCACTCTGCCCGTACTTGCCCTGCTCCTCCGGACGACCTCCGTCTTGCCCGGGCCATGCACGCTCACTGGGCTTGCACCTCCGGCTCCTCCTCTGCACCCTCGACGTCTGGCTCCAGTGGCCCATTGCGCTCTTCCGTCCCACCTCCTGCTCAGGCTCACGCCTCCTCCGGCGTGCCTTATCTTCCTCCGTCTGGCCCCTACCCCTAGGGCTGGCCACCTCTTTACGGGGCCCCTGCGTATGCTGGTCCCCTGTATTCTGCATACACCGCTCCACCGTGGTTCCCGCCTTCCTTTGGCACGTCTACACCAGCTCCACCTGCGTTTGCAGATGGTGATCGCGGTGATCAGGAGCGCCACCTTGAGTAGTCTCTCCTTCAGCTTCTCCGCCTTCGCGATTAGGGAGGTGAGGGTGTTGTATCGCTAGCCAGAGGTTCTCTGTGTCAGACTGACAGTGTCCTTCGTGGGGATCCTTCTGGTCACGTTCTGGGTGCCTTATGTGAGTCTGTTCCATGGATTGAGCATTGGCAATCAGACTTCCTTCCTTGTTGTCTCTCCCTTCGTACTTTGTCTTCGCCCTCCGTTGGCACTGTTGTCACATACAGTGTGTTTCCCTCTGTGCGTGTGTCCAGTGGCCTTTGGGTCCTTGACTCCGGGGTGACCCACCACATGACGTCCGTGCGGTCCTCGTTCGTCTCGTTAGGTCCCGTCGGTTCCGTCCGCTTTGTTCGTACTGGGTCTGGTCAGTTGCTATCGATTCAGGGTATGGGCATTGTGTGCTTAGTTGGACCCAGTGGTGCTCTGTACCTGCCTGACGTCCTCTATGTGCCTTCGCTGGAGCTCAGCCTGCTGTCTGTGCCGTCCCTGGATGATCAAGGTATGGACTTCACTACTGGCCGTGGTGTTGTCACTGTCTCTCTTTGTTCCTCCCAGTGTGTTGTTCTCCGTGGCGTAAGGTGCGGCAAACTCAATCGTGTTCTCTTGCACGCCCCCTCCGCTCCTGCCATTTGCGTCGCTCTTGCTCACGTTGCACCCTCTCTCACTCCTGACCTCATCCGTCTCCTGCATCGTCGCCTTGGTCATGTCCACACTGATGCCATTCATAACATGCTTCGTCTCCAGCCTGCTCTCGGCCTCTCGCCCTCTAGCTTCCCTGTCCCTTGCCCTGCGGATTGTCTTGACTGTGCACAAGGGAAGATGCATCGCTCTCCCTTCTCTCCTTCTGAGTCTCACTCTACCCATCTCCTTGATCGTGTTCATGCGGATGTCATGGGGCCTCTACCTCATGACCTCCTTGGTGACGTGGGTCGCTATGTCTTATGTCCTACCGATGACTTTTCTCGCTTTCGTTGGGTATTCACACTTCGTCAGAAGAGCGATGTTTGTTCAGTCGTTGAGTCCTAGCTTGTTCAGGCTGAGCGTGACTGTCAACGGTCGCTGCGCGTCTTCCGCAGCGACCGTGGCGGCAAATTCCTTGGTCCCACCGCTCGTCTCCTCGAGTCTCGTGGGGTGTGTCTGGAGACATCAGCTCCGTACACACCTCAACAAAGCGGTGTCTCTGAGCGTTGGAACCGGACGCTTGCCGACGGTGTCCGCACGTTCCTGTCTGAGTCTGGTCGGCCGCCCCTCTTTGCCTTCGAAGCTATGTGCTACATGACGTGGGTATGGAACCGTATTCCCCACGGCCCCCTCCCTCATACTGTCACCCCGTTTGAGCGTTGGCATGGTCATCGGGCCGACCTTCGTCTGGCTCGGGTCTGGGGTAGTATCGCTTCTGTCTGGCTGCCCGAGGATCTCCGTGATGGGAAACTGTCCCCTCGCGGTCGTCTGTGCCCCTTTCTCGGGGTGTCCGTGCAGTCCAAAGCGTGGCATTTCTGGGACCCTGTCCGCCAACGCGTCGTCAAGTCTCGCGACGCCTTGTTTTTTAGTCGGTCTTCCTTCGGGATCTCGGTTGCCTGTCCCTAGACTCCTCCCTCCTGTCCCTCTCTTGGCTAAGGGGGGATGTCGGTCCTGCCGCTCTGGCAGCCCCTGTTGCCGCACCGCAAATCTCACCCTCATTGCAATCCTTGTCGTCCGGGCCTGTCCCTACCTTCTCTGCGTCCTCTTCCTCCGACGTATCGTCTTCGTCCGGTTCCTCTGATGTACCGTCCTCTCCGTCGCCGACTCTCCTCAGTCTGTCTCGTCTCCCGTTGTGTCATCCAACCAAGTCACACCTCCGGCTGCCACTTCACCTGCAGCCTCTCCCGTTCGGGTGTCTGACCCGCCTCCGCATGCCACCACTGGTACTACTCCTGTCTCACCCTTCGTCCGGGGGGGGGCGTCTCCGTGCGCTCCCAAACCGTTGTAGCATTTCCACTTCCTCAGCACACCCTCCTCAGCCTCAGACGGCACACTCCCCTGTTCACCCTACCGGCATGGACGCGCTGGGCTTGGCTACTAGGGATGTCCACCCTAGTTCCGCCCTTGGCTATGTGCTCCTCTGCTCAGAGCACGAGCGAGCCTTGGAAGCTGCTGTCTTGAGTAGCATGGCCGAGTGTCATGCCAAGTTGGCCACCAGTGTCTTGCCCCCTGAGCCGACCACGGTGCGTCAAGCACGTGCAACCTCCGATGCAGAGCAGTGGGAGGCTGCGATGCGTGCTGAGCTCAACGCCCTTGATGATCATGCGGTGTATGAGCTTGTCGATCTGCCACCTGGGCGCAAAGCCATCGATACTCGTTGGGTCTTTCGGCGCAAGTACAAGGCGCGCCTCACGGCTAAGGGGTTTTCCGAGGTCCTAGGCGTCGACAATGATGAGACGTTTGCACCAGTCGGGCGATACACCACAGCAAGAGCACTGTTGAGTCTTGTGGCCCACCACGACTGGGAGCTGGAGCAGATGGATGTGAACAATGTGTTCCTCCACGGACAGTTGGATGAGGAGATTTACATGGTCCAGCCACCTGGCTTCTCCGATGGCACTGACCGAGTCTGGCGACTGCGGAAGGCCCTCTATGGCCTGAAGCAGACGCCTCGCTGCTGGAACCAAGAAATCGCCTCCACTCTTGAAAAGGGAGGCTACCGACGTAGTACGGTGGGTCCCTCTCTCCTTGTCACTCCGCCATTTGTCCCCTTCGTGGCCATTCTCGTCTACGTGGACGATCTGCTGATAGCGTCGCCCAGCCAAGCTGATGTCAAGTCTGTGAAGGCGCTTTTGCAGTCAACGTACAAGATGAAAGACTTAGGACCAGCCCATGTCTTCTTGGGCATGGAGCTTTAACGCGATCGTTCTCGTCGCACGCTTCATGTCCACTAGGCCGCGTACGTTCGTAGCCTGGGGGAGCGCTTCGCCTCCCTGCTTGAGTCCACTCCCACAGCATCGACACCCATGACCCCAGCTGGGCAAAGTGTGTTGAAGACACTGGATGTGTCTAAGCTGGGGGAGGCAATCAACGTGACAGATTACCTTCACGTCATTAGGTCACTGATGTATCTGGCTACGACCACCAGGGCAGATGTCGCCTTCTCCGTGAACTTCCTTGCTCAGTTCTCACAGACTCCTCGACCACGTCACATGGAGGCTACACTGCGTGTTGTCAGGTATGCTCTTTCCACTGCGCATCCTGTGCTATCGAGCACAGCCGTCAGTTGTTGTGGATGGATACACAGACAATGACTGGGCACATGACACCGACGCTCGCAGTCGTACAGGTTACATCTTCCTCGTTGGAGGGACCACCGTGTCATGGAAGAGTGGTAAGCAGGGTTGCGTGGCACGCAGCTCCAGTGAGGCTGAGTATGTTGCACTGGGTGCAGGCACCTGCGAGAGTGTGTGGCTGTGTCGCTTGTTTCAGCAACTTCACATCCCCATCCACTGCATCACGTTGCGCTGTGACAACCAGAGCACTAAGGCCATTGCTGAGCACAATGGCATGCATCACACACGCACGAAACCCATCAATGTTGAGCATCATTTTGTATGTGAGCGCATTGCTGCAGGTGATGTCCAGATTGTCTGGGTCGACACACGACAGCAGAGAGCTGACTTCCTCACGAAGGCACTCAACATCAACGTTTTCAAGGCAGATTTGCATGCTATTGGGTTGTTGTGTCCACGTGGTGATCCTGGGTGTATGGTTGTCCCCTGTGTTTGTACAGTCGCATGTCACGCCTTGTAAAAACCCCCGGTTTGGGTCCCAAAACCAGGGGTAAGGTTAAAAACGGAAATGGGCCTCCGGAGAATCGAAATATTCGAGTCTCCCTGCTCTGGGTCGTTGATAACGATTGCCCCTCAGTCCTGCAAAGGGGGTAAATCCCTGACGCGGACTGAGAACGCCATTCTGCGAACTCCGACGACGACTGCAGAGCAGGAGCTGGAGACTCGACCCGTTACACATCCAAACTGGACATTAATTACCTAGGATCACCTGTAAGCCAAGCTAGGCAAAGTTTGGCCTCCCGAGACGCCGGAACATGTAACTGGACGCCCCGTTCTTTGCCACATGCAAACAACAAATGTGTGAGCAAAGGTCAACGAAGACGCGGTCAATCAGTGTTGAGTCTCTCGATGTACATCTGCAAACCCCTATGTTCCCGGGTCTCGACCACAGGGAGAATGCGTAAGCTATTAGGGACAATATGTGGTAAATCTTCATGGGGTCTCTCGACACGCTGGCAGAAGCCACCAATGCCTGGTTCTTGACCATCAAGAAAACTCTTTCAACAAGGCATGGATGATGTAGGCAACTAGAATGCAGCATACGTTTTACCGAAGAAGTGACATATTTGCAACAGAGCCGTTAGAACAAAGTAGACAGCTCTCACTACGCAAGGCTGTATGACAATCAGACAACTCAAAGCCCACACACCGACAGTGCGAGATGGCGGAATTATGTATCCATGCATTTACAAGTGAACAATGACACTTTTGTTTCACCCAATCACAAATTTGCTTCACTCTATCACCCTCCTTATTTCATTCCGCGCAAAATCCAGTTTCATTACATTCATGCCACATCCTCATCAACATCATCATCACCAAAATTGACTACATTGTTATGATAACCGCTATCCACACCAACGTCCGACGAGTGCACTGTGTGGGAGGACGGTTGGTGTTGCCGCTTCGGTGGTATGGTGTCTCCCAACGCCTCTCTCACCGCATCAACTAGGTTGTGGCAAGGAATGGCAATGGAGCCCTTTGTGGAGGTCGGCATTGACGATGATGAAGCCGAGGAAGAAGCCAAAGACGGGGACAAAGATGAAGACGAGGGTGGCGACGGAGACGAGGACGGTGCACCTTGAAAGCCGATAGCCGGCACAATGCACCGACGGAACCCGAGCCGCGCCGCCTTGCTCACACGGCGGTGCACTTGCCCCACCTGCAGTGCAGCATGCCCCTCGACAGTGAGTGAGTGAGTGAGTGAGTGAGTGAGTGAGTGAGTGAGTGAGTGAGTGAGTGAGTGAGTGTGTGTGTGTGTGTGTGTGTGTGTGTGTGTTTGTGAGTGTGTGTGTGTGTGTGTGTGTGTGTGTGTGTTTGTGAGTGTGTGTGTGTGTGTGTGTGTGTGTGTGTGTTTGTGAGTGTGTGTGTGTGTGTGTGTGTGAGTTTGTGAGTGTGTGTGTGTG
>SZWC01004516.1:80821-112906 GCA_023375785.1 Penium margaritaceum | reverse complement strand
GAGGCGGAGGAGGAGGAGGAGGAGGAGGAGGAGGAGGACAATGATGACGATGACGACGACGACGACGACGACGACCACGACGACGACGACGACGACGACGACGACGACGACGACGACGACGACGACGACGACGACGATGACGACAACGACGACAACGACCATGACGACGATGACGACGACGACGACCACGACGACGAAAACGACGACAACAACGCCAACAGCAGCAGCAGCAGCAACAATGACAATGACGCAGCAGATGAAGAGGAGAACAAGGACGGCACAGAAGAGGACGAGGAGAAGGATGAGCATGAGGATGAGGAGGAGGACCAGGAGGAGGCACATCACGCCACATCACCATGGCACATCCATGAATCTCACAGTTTAAGTCTTGCTGCACCGTCTCCAGCTCCAACCTCCGTTAGCCTTCGAGGCCTAGCACCGCCGGACCCCACACCCCACGACGAAAAACCAGCGCGCGTGATCCCTGCACCCCGCGGCAACCCCGCCCCTTCTCCTTCCCTATCGCCATATTGTTCCATTCCATCCTCCCTCCTCCCTCCATCAGACAGGAATCTTTCTTCTGCAAGAGACGGCTATCGCGCTGCCACTGCTGCGCTTGCACCTGGCTGAACTTCTCCGCTGCCCGAACGCCTGCCCCGCCGCCGCCGCCGCCGCCTCCTCCGCCGCCGCTGCCGTTCCCAGCGGCCCCGTCTTTGGGCAGGGAGAGGCGCTTGAGGGTCCCACTGTGGCCGCAGCTCCTGCACACGCCGTACCACTGGATGTGGTCCTCCCCACAGTCCTGGCACACGTACACCGTCTTCGTCTTCGACTTGGCCTTGCTGCCCGGCTTGCCCAGCGCCCACGTCTGCACCGCGCGCCGCGGAGCAGGAGTGGGCTGCGGTGCCGCCGCCCAGAGGAGACCTGGAGCCGATGCGAGGCAGCTCCGTCCGCCTGCTTGCCTGCGAGCAGGTGTCGGGCAGGCGACAGCTTGGCACGTTTGGGGCCCTGCCGCTGCTGGCGGTGTAGCCGCTGCCTTCACCCGGCTCGCCCAGAGCTCCGACACACGCAAACCGCAGCGCCGCGAGACGCTGCGCAGCTGCATCGGCCCCTCCGCCCTTTGCTGCTGCTGCTGCTGCTGCTTCTTGGGCTCACCAGCAAAGAGGCAGGAGAGGAGGCTCAACACTCCTCTCAGCCGTTGCTGCGGCTGCCGTGCGGTTGCCGAGGTGTGCGGTGCAGTGGCATTTGTGATCACGGCACGGGGCCTCTTCTCGTCCTTGAGCACACTGAGCTGCACGCGTGCGCAAGAGAGAGAAGCTGCAGATGCGCAAGGACTAGGAGGGGAAGGAGCGTGTGAGGCGTGCATCCGCGCAAGGCATGAATGTGACGATGGGTGTGAGGAGGCCGTTCCCTGAGGAAAGGGATGTTTTGTGGGTGCAGATGAGCCCAGCTGCATAAGGAAGGAAGCATGTGCGGCCACCATCGGCGGCAGCCGCAGCCGCAGCTGCAGCCTCTGCTGCTGTTGCTGCTGCTGCTGCTGCTGCTGGTGGTGGTGCCACGGGCGCAAGAAGTGGTGAGCGCTGCGGTTGCGGTGCACAAGTGTGTGGAGTGGTGGATGGACACGCAGTTGGCGCAGCAGCCCACTTGCCATGCTCTTTGTGCACACAACCCCACTGCACCCGACCTCGTAGGAGCTCCACTGCTTGAACGAGCAGGAATAGGAATGAAGAGAGAGAGGCGGAGAAAGTGGGGGGGGGGGGGGGGGGGGGGGGGGGGGAGGAGGATGGGAGAATGGAGGTGTGGGGATGCCACGCCTTTGACTCTCAGGTACATTCGCGTCTACATTCCGAGGACACGAGGCGATGGGGTTCGACAGGTGCGATGGGAAAGCTGGGAGACTGTCATCGCCATCGCCATGCTGCAACGCCGGCCACGCAGGACCACCACACACGAGACGTGCAGGGGACGGCTATGGGCGTCGCCACATCCGCTGGAGAAACTAAGTCACGTCGGAGCTAGTGGGTACAGAAGATTCCCACCAACTAGCCGTAGGAGTTAGCTGGAAACAAACTCCTGCCGCGCTGCGCCACCTCTACGCCGGACGACGCGAAAGGGCTGCAACACTGCGGAGCTCCTTCTCCGCCACCCGGCGCTCGCAGCTGTCGGTCGGATGATCGCCGATCTTGCCGCAAGCGCGGCAAGGAAGTCCTCCCAGAAACAAATTTCGACGCGGATGAACGGGGGGATCCGAGAGACTGGCTGGCTCTCGTGCCGGTAGGGACGGCGAGGGCCAACCCGTGCCGGAAGCTGGCTGGGTTGGCAGGACTCCACGGGACCACGCCGAGGGGCCAAGGGTCTTCCGGTGTGGGACGGGCAGCGCGACAGGAGAAAGGAGAATGGGGTGTTCGTACCTGAAACTGTTGCGCCTATTCTGCTGTTACGCTTGTGCTGCTGTTGCGCCTACGCTGCTGTTGCTGCGTGGGCGTGAGCGAAGGCAAGAGGAGGCTGCGCCAGGTGAGCGCAGGCAGACGGGAGAGCTGCGAGGACGGTGCAGGACGGCTTCCGACTCCGGCGTCAGTGACACGCTCCACATCGAACTGACCCTGGTTTGATCCACTGGTATCGGCAGGACGAGGTGACCTGCTTTCGTGACCCTCGTGACCGTTGCAGTGTAAACGCTGGGGCCCGCTACCGCGGGCCCCAGCGTAGACGGAAAAAACACTAAAACCCACAACCCCCACAAGCAGGTCACGACGTCGTGACAGCAGGTCACGAGGGTAAGTGGGCGAGGCGAGATACCCTGGCGGCTTCCGACTCCGGCGTCAGTGACACGCTCCACATCGAACTGACCCTGGTTCGAGCAGAACCGCATCTCACGGGTTTTTGAAAACGTGGGCAATGGGACCACGCAAAGCGTACAACGCACGCACACAGGGATGAGGTGCGAGAAAAAAGACGATTCGGGTGCTCAGAAAAATTTATCATTTTTCTTAAGCATTATTCATACCTCAATGACAAGTTTTGAGTTTTTCGAAAACATATGGACAATGTTTTGAATGAGAATGAGGCATGAGTCGGGCCATCGACGGTCGAGCCAAGCGACGCGTGCCGGTTCGCGCCGTGAGTGGTAGATTTCACAGCTCCATCTAGAAATCAGGGGGCTTCGAAAATATTGTGACACTTCTTTGTAAAATTCGAGCTTCGTTGAGAAGTCGACCAAACGATATTGAAACATCGATACGGTTCGCGATACTTCTGTCGATATTTCTGGAAAGGGGTCGAAGTATTTACAAACTCCTGGAACGGAACATCTAAGGTCGCGGCACTTGGCCTAAATGCCCTCGGTCAAACAACGTAAAAATCCGGAAGTCGCCGCACGGTGGGCCATGAAAGTAATGACAGAAATGCCCCCATGCGAGTTTTAGAGACTCAGGTACATCAGGTACATAACACTTACCCCCCCCCCCTCTCCCCCCTCCTAGTCGCGACATCCGGGCGCGCTAGCAAACGCAGGCCGAACGAAAGTAGTCGTCGATCAGATGATCGACGTCCTGTAGGTTGTCGTAGGGCTTCAAGCTGTTGTGCGCGACATCATAGCCATGCCACTTGACCAGATAATCCGTCGGTTTTCCAAGGCGTTGATGTTCGAGGATATCTTCAATCACGTATCCCCGTCCACTTGTACAGGTGGTGGAGGTGCAACATCACTTCCGGTGAAGTTTTGACTAGTAACTCTCGAGGTAGATCATCGGGAAAAGACCCTCAAACTCCTCAACGAGCTCCGCAAAATCTTTTGATACTACTGCAAACTTCTCAGGTGTCGATGTCGTTGGTGTCGCTTCTGCGATTTCTTCCGCTTCCCTTGCTTACACGTGGACTAGCCACGCTTGAGCTCCGCGCCTCAAGTACCGCTTGGCAACGTCCAGAGATATTGGTCGGCATTTTGTGGCTGTCACAATTTCATCTGTTGCTTCCCGTAACCGCCACTGCATCATGGGTCGCTTGATCAGAGGCAGGTGTCACTTTTTGCCATTGATGCTGATGTAGACTGCTCCGCGGCTCCAATCAACCGACGGATTGTGCTAGTACAGGAAATCGCCCGAGGTTGAAATTGTGGTAACTCATTGGCCAAGTCCTCCAAACTGTTACGTCGTGCAGATCTCCAATTTGCAGTCGGAGTGGTTTGTGAAGTCGACAAACTTGCAGTCGTCCGTCGACGGTTTTTCCTTCAAACACCCCTGGTTCGGTCTGTAAACCTAGCTTCTTAACCATGTTGTTCTCACGAAACTATGAGAGGCTCCTCCGTTCAGTAGCTTCAGTACCGTTCTGCAACTTTTATAATCCCTCCGTGGCACTCATAACAGTATCGCCAATTGGTCGTTCCCGTACACCTCGTCGAACTTTGCAATCTCATGAATCCTCGATTACAGCATTATGAGCCATTTAGATGGGCGATCGGTCGGTGCAAAGTTCTCCGACCGGACAGGAGCCTTTCCGTCTACTCTTGCCCTTCGTCCTTTCCCGGCTCCTGACTCTTTTTCAGCAACTCCCCCCCCCCCCCCCGCTTTCTGGCTTGTTGTCGCTTTCGGCAGTCGCGCGAGATATAACCCAGTTTTTGCAAGTCCATTAGAGCCGTTGATCGCGCTGATTGACGACGTCATTCTACATCGGAGACAAGATTTACGTCGATTGAGACTTTCCTCCACCACGATAAGGACTGTGGCTTTGGGGTTACCAGCCATTGGATTCCTGCATCCGAGCATTGAAGTCGGCACCGTCGATGCGGTCGGCTGTTGTGATCATTTGTGGAAAGTTATCTTCGATGCCAAAAAATGCAATTGCCCGCTGAATATCTTGCTTCAGGCAATTGTTATAGTACAAACATGGTTCGTCTGGGGGGAGGTCATCGTCAGTAATGATTTCGCGGAAACGCCAAGTGCACTCTACCACGTTGGGCTACTCACAAAGACATTGGAGACTGTACCATGCGTCACACTTCTTGTTCATCTTCCCTAAGCGAGCGAGTGTAACACATGCAAAGTTGCTCCATGTTTCCGGTGGTATAGGAGAGTCATGCCATGTCGGTTGATTTGCTCAAGAGGTAGCGTGCTTGTGGTCGACAATGTGAGAGCAGCCACGAGAGTCGTTGATGCACCTCTGTTGCTCTCCTGCTACCGTTGGATGGCCTTTAGATCGTACCACATACTCAAAGCTGTACCACGCAAAAAGAGGCCGCGAGGTCAATTTTCTTCTTGTCGTTGTTGACCCCAGCAGCAGTGAAGTACACCTTCAAACTCGTCAACCACATCCTCACTATCGGTTCCTTAGAATTTACAGGATCGAATGGCTCAGAGAGTGGCGGTCGAATTTGGGGTTCACTCGAGAGTTACAATTTCTTTTATTGAGTACTGCTTCATGCGCGCGAGAAACGCGAAGCTCCTCCACCGTCGTGTTGAGCTATTGAAGCATATGGGAGTTAAGAAGTTCCAGTCCTGATAATTTCTGGTATAGGTCTTCGTTGATTCGAGCTTGCCGCCCAGTGCCTCCCATCGCGCCAGGTGTCGACCCAACGGGCTGTAGTGGAGGCGAAGGGTTTGCCGAGCCCGAGGGGTCCGTCACCGTATTGGCCGTCCGGTTCGTTGGTGCTAAGCCATTTGCCACAAACGTTTTGGCTACCACTTTGTTTTCCTAGATAGCCTTGTTGTTTGCATGCTGTTGATCTGCCATTGCCAAAGTGCTCGCCGGGGATTGTTGCTTGTTGCCAATTGCTCTCGTTCCATTCACCATTGTCCACACGAATTCTTCAATCTTTTGAATGGTGGAGATGCGTTGAGGTTGCGAGGTTGTCGTCAGGTAGTTAAAACGTCGGTTGTCCCTATAGTGCCGCTACGCTCTCATACCACGTATTACACCTAGCAAAACATAGGTGGTTCACTGGGATGAGGTGCGGGATAGAGACGATTCGGGTGTTTGGGACAAATGGATAACTTGTATTAAGCAGTAAGTGTACTTCGATGACAAGTCTTGAGTCCCTCGAGCACATATATACAAGGCCGAGAAAGAGAATGATGAATAATTTGGGTCATTGGCGTTTGAGCCAAGCGATGTGTGCATGGTTGCGCTGTGAGTGGCGGATTTGAGAAGCTCCACCAAGAAGTTGGGGGGCTTCAAGTTTATCACGATGCTTCTTTGTAAAATTGGAGCATCGTCAAGAAGTCAACAAAGCAATATCAAAATATCGATATGGTTCGCGATACTTCTGTCGACCTTTCTGGAAATGGGTCAAAGTAGTCAGAAACTTCTGGAACAGAACACCGGAGGTCGGGGTAGTTGGCCAAGATTCCCTCGGTCGAACCGCGTAGAAATCCGGAAGTCGTCGGGTGGTGGGCCATGAAAGTAGTGACAAAAATTACCACACGCAAGTTTTAGGGACACGTGTACGTGAGGGACGTAACACTAATCTCTTCTTCAGGCCTCTTTCCTGTGCACCACACACAAAGTAAGGAACTGAACCCAAATCCACCTCACCAACAGCTTCCATCACTAGTGGAAAAATCCCACAGGTGGAAGTGTTTCTGTGGCCCAGGCATACTTGGTGTCTTCGTGACCCTTCCTTCCCAGTCTGCTACAACCACGGGAAACGTCTTGAGATGAAGGAATGCAACTCTTAACCTGATTGTGGGAGAATTATTCATTAGAGGATGATTAAATGACAGGCATGTTTCTAAATTTTTGCTTTCAGGGGTGCTATGTTATGCATAGCAAACGTAAGTTGTAATTCAATTAAGTTTGCTTGTGTGAAAATCTTCCAGAATCTTCAGTGCCTACATGCAAGTGTGTACATAATGTTAAGTACACTTAAGGTCCATAATGCTCAAATCATGCAACACTTGCATGATACTAAAGTCACAAGTTGCTTGGGACATTTTTTCAAAGGAATCAGGGACTGTTTACAATGGTAAGACGCAACTTTCACAGTCTAGATTCTTGGAAAAGTCAACCAAACGATAAAAAACATCGATGGAGTTTGCAACAATTATGTTGACCCTTGTGGAAACAGTCAAAGTTTTTAGAAACTTCTCGAGCTAAACCTAGAGGAGCAGGATAGTTAGCAAAAATTCCCACAATCGGTTGGCATGAAATTTTGAAAGCCAATGCGCAGTGGACCATGATTTTGAGGCCATAAATGCCAACTCACGATGCTGAGGTACTTGAGTACATTTGGGACATAACATCCCCACTCCCCCACCCCTTAGCTGCAACAGACAAGCACGTTACGAGACATTAGATGATCCATGTCTTTGAAACTATCGAAGGGCTCCCTTATGTTATGTGACGTGATGTATCCTTGCCATTTGATGAGAAACTCCATTATTATCACTGTTGGTTTACGAGGCTGACCTTGATCACATAGTCCGAACCCTCCATCATGTTGCCATGGTCCCTATACAACTTAGTTGGCTGTCGAGGAAGCACAACCTGACAACGACAGGTGTCCGCATTTACTCGATGGTCAGCGGACCCAGTCTCTTGGGTTTCTAGTTTTGCGTGGCCTTATCTTGGCAGTTTAATGATCACGGAGCAGGGAAAACGAAATCTATAATGTGGGATTTGGTTTCTGTCCAATGCTTGTCAGATGCTTGCCTCATCGCCGCTTGTGTCATCGCGATCATTTGACTTGTCGCGACCCAAATGCTGTGAAAGCCTTGCCGTTGAACACATGTGGGAAGGATGTTGCCCGAACTTCACAAGCCTTTAGAATTTGCCAAGAGTTTATTGTAAACCACTTGGTATGGGCTCCGTCCCGTGGCTACAGAGGTCGAGTTATATGCAAGCTGCGTGGTTGGTATTTTTACCGCTCAAGCAATTCCATGTGGCTTGCATAGACGTTGGAGAAATAGCTGAAGTGTTTGACTGGTTTGTGCAGTCAGCCAATCAATACATGGATAGAGGCTATTCATATCTGGATCCAATTGTTGCAACGAGTCATGAGTTTTGCCATGTTCTGATGAACCTCCCATGTCAGTGACTTTTCATGGAGGATGGAACACCATGTAGTCCAATGGTGCTGGTAACAATTATATTTCTTCCATAGTAGTCGTGTTTGGGATGAAGCACACCATTTGAGAGAGACCATCAACTACCACATAAATCACATCAGACCCTTCATTTGTTACTAAGTCCACGGAGTTGTGCAACCAGGGTTCTGTCAGAACCGGCAGTGGTTAAAGCAAAACCTGGTCTTGAAGTTTCTGTCAAACTGTTCATAGCCTCGTGCAAACTTTTGGCTCAACATACCGGTCTTCATATATGTGCAGTGCGTTCATCTCGGCCATTGAATATAGTCCCGGATTGAGAACATCTATCCCATTTGTTTTCTGAGGATGGTACTATACATCTTTGAAGTTGAATTCAAGTAACTCCATCCACCAAGTTTGTCAACAAATAAAGTTTTCAGACAGTCGAGGGTGTAGTAGTCAGTGTGCACAACATATCGCCCGTTTTCTATATAGCACGGCCATGTCTTGAACACGTGCACGACTTGAAACATCTTTTTTTCAAAACTATTGCATACTTCAGCTCAGGCCTGCAACGTGCTTGAGACATGTATCCAACCAAATGTTCTCCACCATTTTTATCTTGGAGGATAATGGTGTCGATTGCTTGATTAGATGCGTCAATGGCGATGACGTGGTTCACCATAGGAATGGTCAGTTGTAGGGCAGGCGTCCAGGTTTGAGCACTTCTCAAATAGATGAATTATCTTTGTCTGCTATCTTCCCAACTTCACTCGTTGGATTTCTTTTTGACATCAGAGAGAGGTACATGATACTCGAGCATAATCGTATAAGAATCCATGATCATAGCTCAGCTAACATCTGTATATCCAAAACATTTGATGACCAATCAGCCACGGTAAATACTTATTAACATCTGGATATCCGAAACATTTGACGGCCAATCAGCCACAGTAAATACTGTAGATCCATGACGATGCACCCACCACTGATGAGGTAGCCAAAATAAACACAAACAAACAACGACCAAAGTCAGAAATCAAGAATTTTCTAAAAATTTCCTCACTTATTGAACTTTGAAGAACGTTTTTGGAGGTATCCATTGTGTTCCTCCAATGTACATTCATACACTAGAATGCCATTGAGATCGACGACAACAAAGATGATATCATTGTACCTTAACGACAAAGTCATTCATATATACCCAATCAACGTTGGTCATTACCTCCATGTTACGAGTGCATTTATGATTCCAAGTGACATGACCACGAACTTGAACTGTCCGGAGCCTGTGACATTCTTGATATCCTTATCAGAAACGCGGATGTGCTCGTACTCCTGCGACAAGTCACTTTTGTGAGGCATTTTTTTACACAAAAAAAAGCAGATGTTGCATGCAGTGATGTGGTGGGAAAATAAATTTCTCCTCGAGCATCTCATCTAGGTGGCATTTCAACTCATCCAACTTGTGGTCGCTCATCGGATTGGTCCCCTTGACCATTGGTCTGCCACCTGGGTTTGGGTCAATCTTGTAGTTGATGTCGCATTAAGAAGGAGGTTCTGTAAGTATTTTGGTTGAACATCTTAGAACAAGTGCTCAATTAATGGTATAAATCATCTGGTACACCTGTTAGGTCTGTCGGCTATAAGGCCACTGAGGCTAATGAGTCTGCTCTATGAGCCATTGTGTTGTTCCCTCTTCATATCATTCCACGTGGACAAGCCATGAGCAAGCTTCTCAGCATAAAAATCTCTCTGTGATATCCACTAAAACTGGCATCGTGCGTTTTCATGTCGTGGCCGCTGCAACCTCTTATGCTGCTTCCACCTCTGTGACTCCTCGTGACCGTGGATGTATCATGGGTCGCTTGATTAGCGGTAGGTTTCATATTCTTCCATTAATGTTGACGTGAACCACACCATTGGTCTATTCTACTAGGAAAACTATCCCGACAATGATTCTGTGGTCGCTCATTATAAAAGACCTCCACATCATTACATTATATTGCTCCGCGGTTAATAGTTGAGTGGCTTACAAAGTTGGTCAATTTGCAACCATTACTTGACAGTTAAACCTTAAAACACCACTGGTTGGTCTTTAAATACAATCTCCTAACCACTGCGAGAGACAATCTATTTCAGAAATGAAGATACCAAATTGACACTTTACAACTCCTTGATTCCACCCATAGCTCTATCCTTATTGGACATCCTTATACCTTTGTCAAACTGCCCAATCTCAGGGAATCCACGTCTAGGGCAATATATGCTGTTCAGATGGGCAATCATTCAGTGGCATGTTTTTCAACCTGACAAGAGCTTCAACATCTACTCATGTCCTTTCATTGTTCTAGAGTCCTTCAAATTTTCCTATGACTTCATCCCTATTTCAGGCCTGGCGTTGATGCCCACGTCAATATTGCAAGGTATGGCCAAAATGTTTCCAAACCCAGCACAATGGCATCAGTCTACACGGATTGAGGTTATCTTACACTGTGACTTCATGTTTCTACAAGAGGATTAGTTACTTTTGGGTTGCCAGATTTTGCATCCGAAGATTGTTGTCGGCAATGTCGATTCAGTCAGCTTCTACAGCTACTTGTAGAAGGTTGTCTTTGATTTCAGATGTTACACTTGCACGTAATATGTTGTGTTAGAGGCTTTTTTTTCTGACTATGATGATATCATGGGTATTATTTTACATCACACTATTGAAAAACCATTGTACTGGTACAGTGTGTCGGAATTCTTACTCAAATTTTAAAAAACATATAAGTTTCGTACTTGTGAAGTAAGTCAAGCTTACTGGTGGGGCCATAAACACTTGCCACTTTTGATTAATCTGCTCGATAGGCACTGCGGTTGACGATGTGAGGCCAGCTATGAAAATCATTAATATGACTCCAGTAGACTCTTGCTGCCGTTGGATAACCTTCACATTTGACCTCTAATGTAGCTATGTGGCATGTAGATGCAAGCCTGCGAGGTTTTTTCACCACTTACCATTGTTGACCCAAACAGCCGTGAACTACACCTCCAGAATTATCAGCCACATATGCAACATTCGTCCTTTTGGTTATACAAGATCAAATGATTTTGGGAGTTTCAGATGAACCTGGGATCCACCTAAGGTTTCAGAGTTTCGGTCGGTAAGAAGTGCTCCCCGCAACCATGAATTTCAAATCTTGTCCTTTGTTGCATTGAGCTGTTGAAGAAGATGGTTGTTAAGGCCCTTTAACACCAACACCTTCTTGTGCAAATCCTTCTTGATCTACACATGTGTGTCCCTTGTCATTGCTCCAAGTGTCATCCTATCGTGTAGCGGCACTGGTGTAAGACTCACTGAGCCTGATGGGTCCATTGATAGGTTGGTTGTTGCAGTTGTCAGTCAATCGCCATTCATCGGGTAGCCTGTCACAGTTTTCAACGTTGCTACCTAGACTATGTTGAGAGTTTCATAAATCATGTGTTGTATTACCTCCGTCTCCAAATTCTTTTCCGTTTTTCCGCTGCTACTAAGAGAGTGTGCGTGCTCCATTTACAATTATATTGACAAGGCGTGCATACTTTTGTATGGCTGAGATGAGCTTAAATATTGTGCAAGGTTATTACACTAGAGTGAGGTCGTTGAGCACCTCCGAAATACCGTCGTGCTCTGAAACCAAGGCTTAAATCGAGGGATATATGCAGAAGTTACATCGTGAGTGGCTGCTTTGAGAAACTAGTTGAAAACATAAGGAGATTTTTAGGATATCGAGGTACAAATTTACAGATTTATAGCATCATTCAGAAGTTGATAGAGCAATGTCAAAACATTGATGTGGTTTACGACACGTCTCGTAACCCTTCCACAGAGTTGTTTGGTTTTGTAGAAACTTATGGGACAATAGGTGGGGCAGCTGGGTAAATTTTATGCAACATATTGACATAAAATTCTGGATGTTACCACGTCGTGATCCACGACCGTGATGACCAGATTTTCCACTTGTGGACTTTCAGGACTCGTGCATGTCTAATCTACAGTGCATTCATACATAGGATTTAACGGGAACAATTTGCGCATGAGGCCAATTCAACAAAGGGATAAAACCATAAATAGGAAACTTGATGATCCATCCTGTGATGTGATCATTGCATGATTTACCGTAGTGAACTATGAATTCGTCACTTTCAATAATGCACGACCAATAATCAAAGTTAATTTTGAAAATATTTATTTTCTTGTATTTTAAGAGAACAAAGTAACACCATGGTGTTGTCAAATGTTCAATTTTTTCACTCATATGGCCCTGAATCCCACTCAAAACTGCTTAAAACATGAAGATCTGTACCTCACCGAACCAACATCATAGACTAAACTGAAAACAAATATTAAAATGCAATTTTTTTTACACGAAGGAAATTCTTCTTGTGACCGTATTATTGATTTAGTCTCCTCCAATAATTATTTAATAACAAAATCAAATTTCAGTAGAGTATACGATGTGAATGGAAAACATGGATTATCTGATACTTCTTATTCATGTGGACATGTAGGCGGTTTACAAGTGAGAGGTAGAACATGTGTAAAATGTAGGAAACTAGTTAAATGTGGATTAATTAGTAAGTTGAATTCAATGACAGCAATCAAAACATTAGATTGGATGTGACCACCATCAGAATTAAGATGCAGAAGAATCCAATTTTGTGATACTGCTATATGATATGGCAAGAGGACGATGAAACGTATATAGAAGCTGTCGAGAGTGGCCCCCGCACTCACTTCTATTCACCGACTTCTTCATCCATTTCATCGTTGACCAGCACCACAAAACTGTGTGCCTAAACCGATTGGTTTGGCCTAGGGAACGTCCTGTCAATTCACAAAGTAGTGAAACACCATGGCCTCTCCATTCACGGTAGCATCGTATCCCTCTGCTACAACTAGAACACTCATAACAGTAGTTATACATGGAACATGCTATCCTATGGCATAACCAAGGCTTGTGTGAGCTTTGCATGGCACGCTATGGCAATGCATGGCATGCAACTATTGTTATGTCAAAGGAGTCAGCAACGCTGGCTCCTCCGGGATGCAAGGATCTCGTGACAGGTTGTCATGCTTTTGTGTTCAACCTACTTTCAAGGACGAGGCACTCCATACCCATGAGGCCACGAGTGAGAAGGTTGTGCCTTTGTACTTGGTGACCATCAAAGGGGTCCTGCTATTCCAAGTCATTTGGAACGACAAGAGCCTTGCATATATCCCGGAGAAACCGCACAAAGACACAGCAATACAAAATGCGCAATGGTCTTCTATGTAGATGAAAAATCACTAGGAGAAGTTCAAGATAACCAGCCTTTGGTTGTTCATGTTCCTCAACCCATATTTCATCAACATGTGTGCCATGCATGACTAGGACCGTACCACAAACGAGTTGTCCTTAGATGCCTGGAGCCCTCCAGATTCAAATGCCTTCAACATATGGAGTGCACATGTATTTACCTTACATTCATAGTTTAAACATCGCGACCGAGTGGCTTTCAAAAACTGTAGCTGGTTGAAATCAGCTCATAAAAAGCATGCAAGGAGAAGGTCTTGAAGGGGAACTTAGCATGGATGGACAACAAGCTAACAAAGCTGACAAGCTGACATTGTGAATTACGGCATGCATGCCCTCCGATATGTAACAAATGGGTGGATGGTCCATGGGTTGTCCCACCTATGCGAGAGTCCAAGCATTTTATAGACATATTCGATTGAAAATTCAGGGGACAAGTACTATGACTCTGACGTCCAACGTGAGGCACGCGTTTATTTGGTCCATTTTGTTATGGAGGGTGACATTTAGGGGATCGCAAAAGATGATGTTGTTTCATTGGTAACATTGTTGGATTATATCTTTCTTACTAGGTTGTTTCTCTTGTACCTTTTCCTATCTTTCTCAGCCCCAAATCCTCACAACCTCCTGTTTCCACAATCTATCACCTCATGAAAAATATCTGGAAAACTATGATGTGTTCCCAATGATAAGCCCAACATTGCATACCACACGTAGACCACCTTCTCTTGCAGAAATGTTACTTTGACAGTTCCTGTGAAATTCGAAACGTACATAAATTGTGACATCAATTATGATCATGGAGCCAAAGTAGTTAACACGTGGACCTCCAAAACATTAAACAGATCATGTGGTGGTGGGAGGGAGAGGAAAGGCAAGTGTGTTTTTCCTAATATGGACTTGTCTTAGTAACTAGAATAAAACAAATGTGATATTTGGGAGTTGTCTCCCTAGTAACTAGAATAAAACGAATGTGAGATTCAGGAGGGATTGCACACCCCTTGCTCACCCTTACCTTGAGTCCTAGATGAATGAATAGTTTGGCACTTCCCTCAAAAAATTAAATCTTGCCACCAACAAAATCGTAGCAATCAAAGGATATTTGTGAGGTCCAAACACAAAACATAAGCCGCATCTCAGAAACAATAATAGCTATGTACTAGTATAAAACCAAACGAAACACTATGGAATGTATTATGTGCTAATGATGGTACCGGCAAAGCTAGCATCTGTACATTATCTTACTAGCAAAAACATATTTTTTCCTGTACCAATGTGACGTGATTATAGTACACATATGTGCCTCTAAATTGCTCGACCACATTCAGGAAAGAGTCAAAGATCCTGAAGAAGTCAGTCGTTCACTTATGAGGACAAAAAATATTATCATATTAGCCTCAAGAATGCAGCTGGACATGTGGCGGGCGTTCACACATTTTAATGGAAATGTGCACTGCAAAAGGGAAAAAGAAAACAACGTTACTTCGGCCTCGACTAGGTTCAAGTCTCTTTCACCTTCTATTTTCTTGGTCACCCAAAGGCTCAAAATATACTCATGGTTCATGAAGATGAAGAATGAAATCCAAGTTTTTGTTTCCTGATCCAAGTGTTGGGTTTAAGTGGTCATCGTGGTTGAAACAATTCCCCAGGTTTTGTGTAAATCAACTTGTTTTCACTGACTTTGAGATATTAAGTATAGCTAATGTTTATATCTAACTACAATTTTCTGAGCATGACCTTGTGGGCAAAATGGCTTGGATCATTTTACTTTGAGGACAGGCAATTGGTGGTTGTTTGCAATAAAAAACCATTTCTCATAGCCACCTGCAATACAGAGACAGGCCATTGATTGACCGATTAATAGCAGAGTAATGTGTGCATCTCCTAGGCCATGTTGCATTGGAATCAAGAAGGAGATATTTGTAAGGGTCAATGACTCCTACATACATTCAAACATGTATGGGTCACAAATTTTGTGAGTAAGGTCAATGTTGGACCTTGAAGTAGTGGATGCCATTGTGCTTTTTTTGAGCTGAGCATCACCACTCCCCTTAGCTCAAGGGGATTCAACTTGTAAGGCCAAATACAATTTGAGGAAAACGTTTGGTGCTAGGCATCGGCCGGATCAAGACATACTCCTCGATTTGGCGTGGATATGAAGGGCCTCGTCGGCCTTCCAGGTCCATGGTCCCCCAACCCCTGAACCATTCTAGCTTATGCCTCCCATTTCCCTGCTTGTATCCCATAATGAGCATGAGACCTCTTTCCTCCCCTCTACTATTGGCAAACTTAGCCTTACCCATTCTCACTTGTCCTCGTTGCCTCTCCCATCATAGACCTCTCTTCCTTCTAGTTCCCACTCTGGGCTCTTCCTTCCCCTGATTCTTATGTGGTTCCCTCTCCTATCCATAGATGTTACCAACTTCCCCTCCCCCCCTTCCCCTGACATCTTTTCCCTCTTGGATTTTTTCCTCCCCTTTCCCCTTTCCAGTCTGTTGACACCACTATGTCGGGTCAAAAGTTTTCCACGAGCCGCAACGCTGTCTTAGACGGCCCACTCCATGGTTATGCACTTAGATTTCTTCTCCAGTATCCCTTCCTAGAAGAATGGGAGACTCGACGGTGAGATCACTGATCTGCTTCGTGCAGCTGCAAATGCTACAATGGAGATCAACGGCCTTCCCATTAGCATGATCACATGTTCTGCCGATGAAAATCTTTTTGCTCATCCTCTTTCTGGTTTCTTCTGTCCTTCTCCCACTTTTTTCTCACTACTCTCCCCTCGACATTTTTCTTATGGCCTATAGAGACCACATACATCCCCATGGTCCATCTGTAGACATTCCTCGTACACCACCATAACCAGTTGCCAAACCTACCAGCCACATCCTTAGTGCCGCTCTTATCGCATAACCTCTTTCCATTAGTGGAATCCCTCTTCTTTGCATATGAATTTATTTGGGCAGCGGACAACCACAATCCCTTGATGATCCGCATCGTCCCTTCGTGGAGGTTGGATCTCTCGTCGGAGATTGCTCATCCCTATATCCCTTCTGCCCCCTTTCCTTCTCTCCACCTTTTCTTTCCTCTCACCATTTCCTTCTCGTTTCCTCCTTGTATCTCACAGGGTCGCAGTTCAACTCAATCCAACTATCGGATGGCCTCCGTTTTCCCATATTGGCCAACCATGGATCCATATCTTTTCAAGTTTTTCAATGTGATGATTTCCCTTGCCTTCTTCAATCCTTGATCCCCATCCCTTTCACCTATTCTTCCCTTCTCTCCTTTTCCAATCCCCTACCATTCCCAGTTTTCTTCCCTTCCCTTCCCCATGCACCTTTACCACCTTTGATCCTCTTGTACCTGGACTTTGTTCCAGTTGTTGTTGCAGCCTCCACGGCATAACGAGGTTCACGCCCACTCCTCACCTGAAGGCATTTCCTACACTGATGGTGATCATTCCCGATTCGTTCCTTTCTTGTGTCCCCCTCCTCTCGGGCGTATTTTACCCTGTACTCCCTTTTCATCTTTCGTGACCTCATTCCTCTATCTTGTTCTCCCTTATCACACCCCTGCATCTTCCTTTGCCTTGGCTAATGGCCACAAATTTGATCGGTAGTAGCTCCCACTCTTTCTCTGTCAAACAAGCATAAGCCTTGTCTTTGGCCAGACATTTGTTTGTTATTGATCCCTCACTCTCATCTTCCGCATTTGCTTTGGACCTCTCTTTCACTTATTATCTCCTCCCCGTTCTCTTCCTAGTTCTTTTGCCTTCTGTCATCCTCACACATATATTCTTTCCTTCCAGTCCTCATCGCCACTCCTCTCTATGCCCTGACTTATCTAATTGCCTTCTCGTATATTGTCTTCTGACTCATAGTTTCTTTCGTTACATGCACGGGTGTTCCTTACCAACATCATGAATCAAAATGCCCAATCAGAAGCATCCAATTCAGTACACTTGTGACTATGCCAGTGGCAGTGAAACAATGCTTGCTAAAAAAATATGTCTATCTGGTCTCTCCCAAAAGATTTGAGACAAAATATTCCTAAGAATGGTCTGAAATCTTTCAAGTCAAAAGTGCCACCCGTATGGTCTTTATGTCTTAATGAATGAAGGGACATGTCCATAACAATTGATGGAATACACTATCAGTATTTTACTTTAGCATTTGAGTATCCTTTTCCTCTCCTTAAACCCATCCTTCTTTTCTTGTGGGCTCAAGCCCCAAGCTTGTTTCTGTGCTAAGGTAGCCCCTCGCCTGCCTTGTTAATTGACAAGGATAAACCGGCCACATAATATTATTCTCGGCTTTCCATGCATTCCTGGTGGTGCTTCGCTGAACAGCCATTAGAATCGGGCCTCTATCCCTTCGGAGGCTCAAAACTGATTACATTGTTCGAAGTTACAAGCCGGCCTGGACGACTAGACAACCATCTTGACATCTCGGCAATTTTGGCCGTACACGTTTCCTATATTTTTTAAGTGTTTGTTTATGGTTTTTCGCTGCAGTCGAGCTTAAAATTTGATCGACAGTGATCTATTTTCTTATTTGTTTTCAATGGTCATCTTCCAGAGTTACCATGGTTTTGAAAATGGATCAATCATTCGTTGTAGAAAAGCATCGGAGGCTTGCACGACGGCCTACAAGGTGAGATGTTTACTTCAGATGGAGCTTGGCGCTGACATGATTCAATGGCGGATCAATCCTATGGTCATCACGGACCATCACATTTGTGAGAGGTGGCTTTTCATAATGGATGAATTTATGGGAGGTGCCTTGTAGGATCCCCCTCTATACGTGGACTGCCCCTCATTGGAAGCGGTAGCTAGATGATGCAGTGACGCTTCCTGGTCGTTCGGGAAGGCCTATCCCGGGGTCGCCCTCACATTGGATGTCGTGTGAGGGCAAAAATTGATCTTGTCGATGACTGTCAAAAGAACACACGGATAACTGTTGAGCAAAGCCAACAGTTATCCGACATATGTCACCACCGGTGGGGATAAAAAGTTCCATCGCGAAAGACAATGACGAATCAAAAGCACATCACACCCGTAGCAGGCCAACAAGAGTTGTTCATTGGTGTACGCCATCCTAATTTTCGTCGCACAACACCCAACTCAAGGACTGGCGAAAGTTGTGTTGGGTTTCCGTCGGTTACACATCATGCACGATCCATGCTTTGATGTTTCTCGCAACCGTGATAGTTCTCGACACCATTCGTTTCAACGTGAGGATTGAGGCCGAGTCTACACCAAAAACGATTGAGTGTGCGGAACAAAGTATGTGAGATATGCGAATGCAACAGTAATGGGTACTCAGTGCTTGCGGTTTTGTAATAGGCATAAGCTGTACAAAATAATCCAAAGTCAACATTTCGCATGTACCAACATTTGAAACAGGAACCTACCATCATTGTGATTTGTGCCCTTTCGTTCACGCCTACGCGAGTCGCAGAACACGCAGTTCTGATATATTCTCCTTTTCAGCATATGCGCTTGCCATTCCCCGATGTATACATTGTTGCAGTATGTGGTGGCGAATGGTGAGGTCATCGCCTCTACAAGTTTGCCCTTAAGACAATGTTCTGAAAGAAGAAGGACGCTCGCCCCGCACTCTTGTCGGCCGTACCTCTCGAGGTAGACCCCGTCCACCTCACCCTCCGCCCCCATCCATGGGCCAGAGCATCTCAAGTTCAAGGTAAAGTCCTCACCCCAGTTTTCATCTCTACAGAGGACCGAATGATAGGCCAACCAGATCGCCCCGCAATCCCGTCCTACAGATTCTCACATGGACTCTTACCCTTGACTATAGTATATCACCGCCTCCTCCAGCAGCACAAACTCACTCCATCTTATGAGACAAACGAGGGTGACAAATTCCCTGGCACTCACTTTGATTGGGGTTCTATTGGGGCGAAACATTACTTTCTCCCTCTAGACCTCCGTCCCAAAGTTGTGCAAACCAAGATACTATTCCGTTCTATACCAGTCACCAATTGCACCCGTTACCGCCGCAATGGAACGAGCACATTCCCATTCTGTGGGGAAGATGAAACAATAGAACATTGCTTCCTCCTCTGCCGCTGCTTACACCCTCTCCGAAAACGCATGGAGACCTTCTTCAATACTCTCTTCCATGATATTCCCCTCACGACCCCGGAACTACTTATGGGCCCCCTAAAGCCCAAAGTGTTTACCGCTGCCTGGTTTATCTTCCGAGCTACCATGTTTCACCTCACATGGCAAGAACGCTGGACAGACCCAACCTCCTCTCATTCTGCTAAGATCATTGCCACCTTTGTAACAGTCTTCCAAAGACATATATGGCTTGTGTGCACCCTGCTCACTAGAAAGAACTCAAAACGCACGCGTGCAAAACTCAAATCCATTGAAGACGACTTTGCCTCGGCCCTCGTCTCTAACTTCCTCCTCCACAACAAAGATTGTAGACTATCTTTAAGCTCCCGCTTCACCTTGTAGTGGAAACATTCTGACCTTTACCCTCTGCCCTGACTTACAGACCTGTGGGGTCGGGTTCAACTCCCGGCTTCTTCGGTGCTGAGGTAGCCTCCCCCCCCCCCCCGCCTCAGTCGGTTAAAACCAGGGGTAAAAAAAAAACAAGAGGCAGGTGTTGCACGCAAAGCGTGCATAGGGTTACATAGTAACCGAGCAAAAGTATTCATAATAGTACCTCTCAAGAGGCTAAAAATTTGCCTGCAAATTGGACCACATAATGGAAGGTTTTGCTTGATACTTTACCTCGTCCGTGGAAGCCACAACTGGTTGTAAATAGACTGCCAAACTGTCACCCACATTCGTTCAAACTATTTTTTTTGCTTCGCCCATGTGTGCTCTTAGACGTTGTGTATGGGTTGGGCGAACTCTTCTTAAATGACTTCAGGCTATACTGGATTTTTTCCTGCTTGCGTGGATGTAAAAGCTGGAAAAAAAAACGCAACAAAAAATTGAACAAATGCGCTTGATGATACATTATTATGTGAAACAATTCACCAACATATTGAAGAAGAGCATCAAAAGGCATCTCTCCTTGTTTTTTTTATGAATTTGGTTTTATCCGATGATGAATTTATTTAAATGAGATTAATTTGTTATTGTAATGTGAACATGCTAGTTTCACACGTCTATTATGGGCTTCACAAAAAAATACCTTTGACAAATTTGGATGGATTTGGAATGTTTCATTAGGTTTTTGAAAAGTACGATGACGTAAATGTATTCATGATTTATTCTATTTACCTTCTTCTATGACGGTGGTTGAATCTCTTTTCTTCCAGTTTCATTTTGACCCAGTTTGAAGCAGGGTTCACGAGTCTCAAGAGTTTACCACAACGGCGAGTTCCGTGCAACAAGCCAGGGTGAGGCAAAGGAGGATCGACCCAACGTATAGTTCTTTTTTCGTGGCGTCGGACTCGTCATTCCGTACTATCCGAGGCCTGTCCGAACATCTAGGTCGATGTTTGTGATTCTTTTCTTGTGAGCAGACCCTCATTATGCGTCCGCGGACGTGGGGGGGCGTACAGTCCTACAAATTCTTGCACTCGGATTGGTGGATATGTCAGAAAAATGACCGATCCACCAATCACGATTTTCTCGCAGCATCTTTTGGCCATGAACCGATTGTAATAGGTTACCATGGGTGCGGCTGGTAAACGCTGGAATCCGATGTTGGGCGGCGTTTTCCGTAGCGAGGTTGAATGGTTCGGCTGGTGAAGTGGTTCGGCTGTGTATGCACTCATTTTTCATTCTTCTCCTCTGTTTTAGAAAATTTATCGGTGGAAATTCCAACAGCAGTTGGGACACCGACAGCATGCCCAATGCACATCATCGTATACAATTGTCCATATCACAACCCCCCTGTGCGCCAGATCCGTGTCCATTGGATCGGCAGGTAAGTCGCAGCCATGTCGTTGCGGAGTAAGTTGCGGCATGCCCATGCCTTTCCTGAACAAACGCCACAACATCCGAACCCTCAACGCACTCCCAACGGACGCTCGACAGCCGCAAACAAACGCTCAGCAATCGATCCGTGATTGTTGGCTTCGTTTGCGAGTGTTGGATTCACTTCGCCATCGATGTGCGCCCTCGTTCAACGCCATCGCCCTCCGGCGACAATCGCAGACGGACCCCAAACCTGTCGCAATTGATGGTCATGGACACCGTTGAGGACAGTAAACCCAGAGTTCAAAATCTGCTATTGCTGTCCAACTGCGCAAGCGATGGCGCTATTTTAAAAACTTGACTTCAAACTCGAAAAACACAAGAACGAACAACGGATCTCAGCGTTTGCTGACAGGAAGGTGTTTGGCAGCTTTCGATTCCGCTGGAAGTCGACGATGGCGTCGAATTCCAGCGTTTACCAGCCGGATAAATTGACCAGATAATCCTAGTTTTCGCTCTGTCCTGATGGGAGGTGTCGGGTATAGGCAGGTTTCAAAGTTTTGAACCTCCCTGATTCCTAGCCTATCGGATGCTCAACCCTGATTGCGGTGGTTGCAGAAGTAAGACTACCTGAACGGCTGAATTTTTGTCTTACCGCCCAGGCAATTCTGGCCGTCATTTATTCGAAAAATGTCTGCCATGCTTGTTTGGGATTTACTGACGCGCGAGCCTTCACACATTCACGACGGTTCGAACGCAGGTCCTGTTCTGTTCTCCGTATTTTGTTGGGTTCAGCTGAAGGGAGCCTGACTCAAACATCTACAATAATATAAAAACACTGCCCTTCAAAAAACTAGACGTTTGGCCGGCGTATCGGGTAGGTCTCTCACGTCAGGTCGGAGTTTGGCGCTTACGAGATTCGCCGGCGGANTAAGACTACCTGAACGGCTGAATTTTTGTCTTACCGCCCAGGCAATTCTGGCCGTCATTTATTCGAAAAATGTCTGCCATGCTTGTTTGGGATTTACTGACGCGCGAGCCTTCACACATTCACGACGGTTCGAACGCAGGTCCTGTTCTGTTCTCCGTATTTTGTTGGGTTCAGCTGAAGGGAGCCTGACTCAAACATCTACAATAATATAAAAACACTGCCCTTCAAAAAACTAGACGTTTGGCCGGCGTATCGGGTAGGTCTCTCACGTCAGGTCGGAGTTTGGCGCTTAAGAGATTCGCCGGCGGAGTTTGCCATGCGCTATTGCTGGCCGTCACATAATTTTTTACCTTTTTTTCGGAACAGTCGCTCGCCTTGTACACCTGTCCTCATCGTCGCAGAAGGTCGTGGCGACTGGTCAGGTCATCGCCTCGGACAAGTTTGCCCTTACCAGCCGCACCCTATGTAACCCAAAAAGAAGTTAACGAGAGCTGGTTCGAACCCAGTTCCACAGTTCCACAGTTCTGATGGCACTTTCTGCCAGGTTTCCACGTGGACAAATCTTTGTAAACGCTGTATCTTGGCGTTTAGCGTCTATCCGTCAGTCAAGTCGAGAAGGACACTTAGGATGACGGATGGAAGAATGATCGAGGTTGCAGTTGATCCAATGAATGAGTAGGATCCACAGTCAACATTGTCTCGCGAGATACCAAGCTTAAGACCCGTTTTTTTCTTGTAAATACGTGTACCAAGCCGGACACAATTTCCTTCCGTCGATTCCAGCGCTGGAGATATCCACTCTTTAGCCGTGGCTGGGAAGGGGTGAAAAACATCTCGCCCACCTCTTTCACCCACTTTTTCCATGGATACTTCCTGTCCACCGGCGAGGTTCATTCAACAATCTGAAAACCAGTTCAATGGTCCGCTTCCAGTCGGCCAAAGATAGATTTGTCCGCATGAACCTCGAGGGGCGAGACGAAAGCGTGCGAACCAGGGTGACGGTTAAGATTGACGACTGAGTTCAGAAGACGGCTTCGATCGCGTGACCTGACTTCAGAGGGTCCGAGGTGCTCGAGATGCGGAAGTTGATGCAACACAGCCCGAACGAACATGTCGCGGACATGCGTGGGTGAACGGAAGAGGCTCAAACAGAGTTCACCCATTCCCAGCCACGGCCTCTATCTCTGACCTGATCACCCGATCACCTGATCACCTGATCGATCACCGTTCATTCGAGCATTTTTTACATGGATGAACTGTGGACCCGGTACAGACAGGGTATGGTTTGCGAAGTGTTCACCGCATGTGCTTGGCCTGTCTTCAGTGTCTGTCCAGTTCCTCACTGCGGCGCAAGTTCCCGTCCCCCCCTCACCCCAGCCCTTCCCCCACCCCACCTGCTAACGAAGCCACGACGACCGCAAGGCGGCAGTTCTGGCCAGCTGGTAAATGCTGGATTCGATGGCAAAACAGTACCGGACATTGCACTGCCCATTTTGTTTGTAGGACTCGCGAGCTTCATGCTGCCTTTCGATCTTCATTATCGCCCATCGGAATACTGGTACCCGAGATCAGATCCGGAGATTCGATGCCCGGTCGTGGACGTACGTCGAGCTTCCAACAAATTTTCGTTCGCATTGATTGGTTGACATGAAACTTGTTGAGCCATTTCTGTTCGGCCATTGGCGCGCTTTGCGGGACCCGCAACAGAACAAGACAAGAACAAGACCAGCATGAATTCCGCTCGCTCAAGTGGAGTGCCGAGCCACGCTACCTGGACGACAGTAGAACAGAAATCCCGCGGACAGCCATTTCTGGCTGTCGTTGCGTTCGATAGCAGAAAGCTCCCCTTGCTCGTCAATGTCCACGCTGCCAGTCCAGCCCGACAATCGTTTGCAGCGAATCCGTGCCTCAGCCCCACAGCGCTGCACTGCACTGCACTGCCCGGCAACTGGACCTGCGCCCCTTCCGAGCTGAGGTCAGGACCGAGGGCACAACCACCGAATCTCTGGCGGTGATTCGTTTGCAGCGAACCAACGCGTTCCGTGCTGCCGACGTTTCAACTCCTCGACCCCTTGCGCAAGCGCACGTGCTGTTCTGCACGGTGTTGTCCCAATGGGCCGATTAGCGCGGCGCATAGCGCTTCACGGGGGAAAGGAGGGGGGGGGGCTCCGAAAAAGCGGCGCTGCCAGGCGGAGCGCCATCGTTTCGTCCTTCACGAGCTCTTCTTCTCCTCCTGCCTCTGGGGGCGGGGGAACGGGGGTGGGGCGGAGGGGGGTGTGAAGGTGGGGGGTCCGCCGTTTCGCTGCGAACGCCGTTTTAAGCCGTCCACGGCCAGCCCCGTTGAGTTGCGTCGGTGGCGCAACTCTCCTCTCGACTACTCTGGTAGCCTTTGGAAAGTGAAGATTTAGACGCGGCGACAGTTGGCCTCCTTGCCGCCGCCTCGCCTTGCCTTGGCCGGTGGGAGATCGCCTCTGGTGCTCGCGCTGCGCCAGCTCGAGAGCAGTGCCACCAACAACTTCGGCAATCATCGGCAACAGCGAGACCGGCGCCAGCTGCAGCTGCAGCTGCAGCTGTAGCAGCAGCAGCAACGTCGGCAACAGCAAGAGCAACTCACCCAATATCACCAGGGCTATCAGCTGAGGACATCTGCATCGCCATGGAGGGCGTTCGGCGGATGCCCTCCTCCCCCACCTTCATCCAGTCGTTCCCTCCGCCAGAGGGGAGGCGTGGATGGCCTCCGCCCAAACGCCACATGTCTACTCCGCTCCCTTCTCCCTCTCCTCCTCATCGTCGTCCTCCTTCTTCTTCTTATCCTTCTTCCGCGGGGGAGTCCGCGCGTTTCCTCCCCCACCTTTTCCCCTCAAGCCAAGGTTCCCTCGGGGAGCATTCAGGATTCCTGAGAAGCTTCGTGGAAAGCACTGTTCTGCGACAGGTGCCTCTCAAGCGCTCTTCCTCCACCTCCTCCCTTCCCTCACTTACCAAGATGTCCGACAAGGGTGGCTGCTCCCGTCCGTCTGCCTCCCTCACCCCTTCCCCATCAACCTCGTCCCTCCAACTCCCAGCCGCCGCATCCTCCTCCTCCTCCTCGTCAATCATCTCCTTCCCCTCAATATCCACATCATGCCCCTTGCAGACTGCTCCTTCACTGTCCTCTCCTGCTCCTTCCTCCTGTTCCGCATCCTCAGTCCTCCTACCCCTCTCCTCGTCTGTCACTCTCTCCGGGCTCTCCTCCCAGCTGAGCTTCAGCTTCCCTCTCTCAAAATCTCCAGTTCCAGACGATGAGAAGAGCCTAGGAGCTTCCGCGCACCAGCTCTCGGAGAGATCCGGTGAGAGTCTCTCACATCCCACCACGGCCGCTCACCGCAGCTCAACTGAACATACCCCTACCGTGCAAGGTCATCCGAGCTTGCCCTACGATCATGGCAGCAGCACTGCAGGCAACAGCGGCAACAGCACCAGCGCTATCAGCAGCAGCAGCAGCAGCTCCTGCGATGGCGTGTTGACTGCCGGCACGGAGCTGAAAGCTGTAGCCACATCCGCACACTGGTTCAGTCCCACAGCTCTCCCTCTGCTGTCTCCTCCACAGCCTCCTAGTCCCACCGCGCCCTCCCTTTCCCTCGCTGTTCAGCCCACACCAGTCGTGGCTCCTCCTCAACTGCCTGGTCCTACACACAATGCACCGTTGTTTACTACGTTCGTCCGCACAACACCTGCAGGAGAACGCGAATCACTCCCATGGGAAATGCCATCTCTTTCGGCGAAACCAGCAGCAGCAGCAGCAGCAGCAGCAGCAGCAGCAGAGGAACCAGTGCCTTCGGGACCCAGTCTGACGGCGCCGAGAGTGTCTCCTGGCAGTCCGACGACAGCCGCAGGGAACCTGGATGGCTACAGCACAGATACTCCTGCTCACTTCCCCGACTTCAACGGGCCCCATGTTCGGATACCATCGCCCAAGCTGGTGCTACTGCCACCCTCTCCCACCAAGCTCGGCAAAGCCGGAGCCCCAAGAGCGGCCGCCAAAGCACCTCGTGCTTCTGCAGCCGCCCAGACCTCTGAGCATAGTCCTCGGCCCAGTGTGTGCAGCGATGCTGCACTGCCCAGTCAGGCAAAGCCTTCCCCTTCTCGTCCTGCGCCTGTGGTGGCACTGGTCTTGGGGCAACAGCAAGAGCACAAGCAGCAGCAGAAGGAGGAGCCGTTGGCGCTGCGACGGCTGCGCAGGGCAGGCCGCTTGCGCACTGTGGAGACGCCCAAGTCCGGCCCCGGCACCTGGCTGGACTTTGAGTCGTGCGCAGCCCCTTTTATGCATGATGGTGCAACGGCCGTTGCTCCCGCAGGCCATTCGGGTCACCGACGAGTGCTCTCATGGAGTGTTGGGGATGACGGCCACCTCAGCCTGCTGACCCATCCAAATCTGCTGCTGCGGCAATCACCACGATCGCCACAGCAGGAAGGTTCTAGCCTGTACCTAGGCTGAGCTCCCTTGCCTCCCCTGTGACAGCTGGTGGGTCTTACTTTGGTAACTGTCTGCGTGCCGGTCTGGCATGCATCACCGCATTCTTTTTTCCCGCCTCATGCGCCGGTGGGAAACTCGTCATGCTGGCTTTGAAGAACCAAGGGGTTGAAGAAAGGAGGCTACGGGTCCAACGGAACGCGACCCTCTAACCTATTGATCATCCAAATTTGTCGCCCATCAAGTTTGCTTCCAATAACTATGCCCATTCGTTTATGACACAAAATAATTTCAAGATGAGGTACGGCAATGGAGGAATGTGTAACATTTCACAAGATGAAACAAGCCATTTGGAGCAATCACAAGCTTCCACTAGACCAATGCACTTGAAACTCATTGTGATTTGTTGTGTTAATGTTTTGCCCACTTCATGGCCTCTCACATCTGGGATGACCTCTTGTCCTACCTCAGGTACACTTAGACACATGCCTGGGGGACTGAATGACATGGTTGCACTTGGAGTTTGATCTCCCTAGAATGGATCTCATCATGTCCAGGCATTTGTTGGACCATCAGAGGATGTCACATGGGATAACATCATGACATCTTACCCTCGACTCTCTTGCTTGGTTGTGCAAGAGGCTTGATGTCGGACACTTTGGAATGCACTTGTCTATCACCATACTTGCATATGGGTTCTCGAGGAGATGCCTTATTTCACGGATGCTCTTTTTAGGGGGCCACCATGTCAGCCGTGTAGTTAGCGGCAAGATGCCGACACTCATTCGCTATCACACAAGCTAGTCAGGCAAGACACCCATGGCTGTAGGTGGAGCGAGGAGATGGTGAAAAAACTGTTTTAGAAGGTAGCGAGGAAAATGTTATGAGAGTAAGAAGCTAGCGAGCTCTTGGCACACGATTGACCGGGCCACCCACTCGAGCTGCTCGAAGTGGGGCCTGGCCGCCACCCCGGTGAGAAACTGCTAGGAAGCTTCCTAGCCTTGCTGCTGCTGACGTGGCGACACTGTCCAATCAGCTGACGCACTAGCAAGCAGGCAGGTGCAAGAAACAGCAAGGATCAGGCTAGGGAGACGCGCAAAGTCTCATAAGCTTCAATAGCTTAGTAAATGCAGAGAGAAATGACAACTGACAGGTCCAGGGCATAAATACCTGCCGCGGCGCACGGCGGGTGTCGCACGCGGCAGTCCAAGAGCTGTCCTAAAACCGGCCCAAAACCACTGTTTTGGCCGTAACTCTGCGCACACATGTCAGAATCCTATGTCGTCTGAACCTAGACGTGCAGAATCAAAAGACGCACGCAACGACTGGTCACATGCATGCATCCATCGACTGACAGCGAGTATATAATGCAAAAACATGCAAATGGGCCTCATGCCCAGTCCGCCGAAAGGCGCCTGCAAGACGTAGNAGAAATGACAACTGACAGGTCCAGGGCATAAATACCTGCCGCGGCGCACGGCGGGTGTCGCACGCGGCAGTCCAAGAGCTGTCCTAAAACCGGCCCAAAACCACTGTTTTGGCCGTAACTCTGCGCACACATGTCAGAATCCTATGCCGTCTGAACCTAGACGTGCAGAATCAAAAGACGCACGCAACGACTGGTCACATGCATGCATCCATCGACTGACAGCGAGTATATAATGCAAAAACATGCAAATGGGCCTCATGCCCAGTCCGCCGAAAGGCGCCTGCAAGACGTAGAAAGCACAGCAAAGAGTCCCGGTGACATCTGGGGCTCTGGAACAGTGGTCGGTCAGCTCCAGACAGGTAGTCCGCCGCCTGTCGTCGCGCCGGTGTCACCAGGGCCGCCTGCCTCAGGGATCTGCACGAGTATGGACACGGCCGAGTGGTCACAATAAACTGTACAGGAACGACACAAAGCACAACACTCCCCCATGACCCGATGGTACGCATGTCCATACGCATGCAACACTGGTACAACGATATAGTGAGTGACACAGACAGATGAGACGGCAACGTACATCCCACACTCAACCATTGTCACGCACGGGGCGAAGCCCAACAGAACGAATGGCCACCAGGAACTTTTCGCGTGCAAGTGCCTTCATCAAGAAATCAGCTCGCTGCAAGTCAGTGCCAACCCACATGATGGAGATCACGCGTCGCTCCACCAGATCACGAACGAAGTGATGCTCAACTGCAATGTGCTTTGTACGAGCATGAAAAACACCAGAGTTCTCTGCAATGGAGAGAGCACTCTGGTTGTCGCAACGCACCACAATGGCGGGTACTGACTGCCCAAGCTCAAGAAACAAGCGCTGCAGCCAAACTGCCTCAGCAGCCCCTGCCCCCAAAGCCACATACTCTGCCTCCGACGAGCTACGTGCGATGCAGCCCTGCTTCCCGCTTCGCCAAGACAAAGCGGTACCACCGAGCAGGAACACGTAGCCAGTGCGACTGCGCCCGTCGGGACTCCAAGCCCAGTCGCTGTTAGTGTAGCCGTCAAGGACCACCGAACGCTGCCGACGAAAGCAGAGTCCGAGATACGGCGTGGAAACCACGTACCGTACCACTCGCACAACCGCGTGAAGAGCTCTCGCACGTGGAGCTTGCGAGAACTGAGCGAGGAGGTTGACGACGAACGCGATGTCGGGATGCGTGGTCGTGGCCAGGTACATCAGAGATCCGATCAGACGGAGGTACAAGGTCACGTCCACTGTCTCCCCCAGCTGTGTACGGTCATCCACCTTCAGGGCATCCTGCCCATCAGGTGTGATGGGTGTGGAAGCAGTGGGCACTGCACCAAGGAGATCGCTAAAGCGCTCCCCCACGACTCGTGCATATCGGGCCTGATGCAGCAGTAGTGTCCGATGTCTGCGATCACGTACAATCTCCATACCGAGAAACACCGATGCAGGACCGAGGTCCTTCATCCTGTAGGCGGTCTGCAGGACAGCCTTGGCCTCCTTCACGGCCTCCAGGGACGGAGACGCAATCAGAAGGTCATCAACATAGACCAGGATGGCGGTGAGACGCTCGGGTGTCGGCAGGATGAACAGCGAGGGGTCAGCCTCGCTCTGTACGTATCCTGCACGAGTCAAGGTGCCTGTGATCTCCCGGTTCCAACACCGTGGAGACTGCTTGAGGCCGTACAAGGACTTGCGCAAGCGCCAGACCTTGTCACCGTCCTCAAAGCCTGGTGGCTGAGCCACGTAGATCTCCTCATCCAGAGAGCCATGGAGGAACGCGTTGTTCACATCCATCTGGTGTAGTTCCCAGTCATGCTGAGCCACTACACCGAACAGAGCTCGAGCTGAGGTCATGCGGCCGACAGGGGCAAAGGTGTCAGTGTAGTCAACTCCCTCAATCTGAGAGAACCCCTTGACGACCAAGCGGGCCTNCGAGAAACACCGATGCAGGACCGAGGTCCTTCATCCTGTAGGCGGTCTGCAGGACAGCCTTGGCCTCCTTCACGGCCTCCAGGGACGGAGACGCAATCAGAAGGTCATCAACATAGACCAGGATGGCGGTGAGACGCTCGGGTGTCGGCAGGATGAACAGCGAGGGGTCAGCCTCGCTCTGTACGTATCCTGCACGAGTCAAGGTGCCTGTGATCTCCCGGTTCCAACACCGTGGAGACTGCTTGAGGCTGTACAAGGACTTGCGCAAGCGCCAGACCTTGTCACCGTCCTCAAAGCCTGGTGGTTGTGCCACGTAGATCTCCTCATCCAGAGAGCCATGGAGGAACGCGTTGTTCACATCCATCTGGTGTAGTTCCCAGTCATGCTGAGCCACTACACCGAACAGAGCTCGAGCTGAGGTCATGCGGCCGACAGGGGCAAAGGTGTCAGTGTAGTCAACTCCCTCAATCTGAGAGAACCCCTTGACGACCAAGCGGGCCTTGTAGCGTTCCAGTGAGCCATCAGGCTTCACTTTCTTGCGAAAGACCCACTTGACCTGAATCGCCTTCCTCCTGGGGGGAAGATCGACCAGCTCATAGACTCCGTGCTCTCGGATAGCGCGAAGCTCATCCTCGCAAGCAGCTCGCCAGGTATCAGAATCCTGCGATGAGAGAGCCTCCCTCAATGTGCCCGGATCAGGGGCCAGAGAGGGGGAACTCTGCATGGCAAGTGCAGACGCCACAGTGTCATGCCTGACAGCCACGAGGTCAGCTGTTGCGTCACAGGCGATATGGAACTCGCGAGTGACCAGATCGTGCCCGATGGGGCACGCTGGGTGTACCTTTGTAGGCTCAGTGCGGGCACTCAGGCCTAGGGCCTTTGTGCCTGGATCACCGCTCGCAATGCTGCGAGTGGGGCGCCTGGATCCGGGACCCGACACCCGCTGAGCTCCGGAATCCAGTGGTCGAAGGCGACCACCGGGCTCACGAGAGTAACCGGAGGTCGAGGGACGCGCAGCAGGCGCAGAGACGGGCACGTCCACATGGTCAGGGACAACCGCAGCAGGTGAGGACTGAGACGAGGCAGCCGGGGACGCCGTGCGAGGAGACGCGTGTATGGGGGACACAGAGCTGGGGGTGTCAGCGGGTAAGGCCGGCCCGGACACTGAAAGAGTGTCAGTCAAAGCAGGAACAGGCGTGGGCTGGACTGGGTCAGACGCCTGAGCAGGGGTGCTAGCAGGGACAGGTGGTGATGCAGGAGGAGGCGTGAGGACCGTGGTGCCTGTAGGGTGTGAAGTGGGCAGCACAGGTGATATCTCTGGGCCAATGGCAATAATAGCCGGGTCGTCAAGTGCTGGAGACCGAGAGGGGGCTCGAGCGGACCCATCAGCCTGGCGACCAGTGGCCGACGGCGGAGAAATCTCCCCCATCCGCCGAGAACCCTCACAGGAAGGGACGTGGGCGGCAGAGAGGGTTGTGATGGAAGTCAGATCACGGTAGGTGAGTGACTCAAAAAACAGCGCGTCCCGAGACTCTATGGCACGACGGCGAGTGGGGTCCCAGAAGCGCCAGGCCTTCGACCGCGGGGAGATGCCGATGAAGGCACACAAGCGACCCCGAGGGGAGACCTTGGACCCCTGCTGGTCCTCGGTGTACCACACGGAGGCTAAGGAACCCCAGACGCGAGCGAGGCGAAGATCAGCACGGTGGCTAAACCAGAGCTCGTACGGTGTAATATGGTCCGGAAGCGGACCATGCGGGAGGCGGTTCCAGACCCAGGTCATGTAGGAGAAACCCTCGAAGGCGAAGGACTCCGGGAGACCGCACTCAGACCGCATGGCGCGGACCGCATCCTCCATGGTGCGGTTCCAGCGCTCAGAGACACCGTTCTGCTGTGGGGTGGCAGGAGCGGAGACTTGGTGAAAAATGCCGTGCTCAGCAAAGAAGGCATCCATCTCACCGAGGAACTCGCCACCGCGATCCGATCGGAAGGTGTGTAGCGTGTGGCGAGACTGACGCTCAGCCATCACGAGCCAGAGCCGAACCGCAAGGGCGGCGTCGCTCTTCTGACGCAGACTGTAGA